>JAPYYT010000195.1:0-71807 GCA_030522565.1 Ceratosolen corneri
ATCATGTAAAAAAATTAAATATTTTTTTTATTTCTAACTTATAAAGAATTATATAAAAAAGATAATATTCATTATATTAAATTGTTTATATATATATATATATATATATATATATATATATATATATATATATTATATAATTTAAAAATATAATTTATAATTAGATTTTTTATTTAAAATAGGTATTAGACATTAAATGAATTATATTCAAACATTTACAGTATGTTAAGACAAATTTCATACTTTTACATTCATCTTAAAATCAATAACGTATAATAATTGAATTATAAATTTTAGAGAATAAGTATTTTCTAAAAAAGCTGAGGGTCATGAACTCAATATATCTAAACTTTTCATTTTAAATAATTTTTTAATTGAATGAATATAATTTTATTTATAATCTTATTATTTGTTAGCATTATTTTCTTGTTATATATAATTTGTTTAATTAATTTAATTTTCTATTTATTTCTGTGTATATTATTCTATAATTATATAATCATTTATTAATTATTGACTGAATTATAATAGCATATTTACTTAATATTTATTTTTTAATTGTTTATTTTTCAAAGACTACAAGTAATATTATTTATACATTCATAGACTGATCTTTCAATTTTACCTTTGATTTTTGTATTGTAACCTTGTTTCTTATTGAAACTAAGATTGTAATTTTAATACAAAATTAAATATTTTTATTATATAGAACAAACTTACTTTACAGAAAGTTTGTTTTTATTATAAGCTTATATTATTTTAGTTTGTTTGAATGATTTTGATATATTTATTTTAATAATTTATTTAATGATTTATAAATAAATTTTTTTTTAATATTAACATTGTTAACTATTTTTACATAAATTTAAATAATTAAAAAATATTTATAATATAGCAAAAAGTTATTAATTAACATACAATTTAAAAAGTATATGTACAGTTTGATGATTTTTATGATATATACAACACATTAGTTAAGATTTTCACTCTTTGCATGTTACTTCAATCGGACTGGTTATTCATGTATAATAAATTTCACTTTTTAATTTGTAATTAAAAATTTTAAATATTAACCTGACAAAATTGATGATTGAACATTATTTACAATTCATACTCATAATAAAATTGTAATATTTTATTGCTATTAGGTAAAATCTGTACTTCTTTATTTTGATATTTTTTTGACATGGTACGGTAAGAATGTACAAATCTTTCAAAATTGTTTCATAATATTTTATAATATCTAATTCATTAAAATGTATTTCCTTAATTTGTTCAATAAATATTTAATTTGTTAATCATTTTTTCATTACAAAAAGTCGTATCTTTCAAGTCTTAAGTAAAATTTAATTGTATTATAAATATTCATTTTTAACATTTCAATAAAGTATCTAATTATTTATATTTACATGAATTAAAGCAATTACCTTAGCAAACATAAATATTGATTTTACTCTTAAATCAGCTCTACAAGTTCTTATATCCTACATGTGCAATTACCAGCTATGAATTTCTCTAAAAGTACCACTATCAGAATTAAGTACATATCGTTTTAATTTAAAAAATATATTTTTGTAACATCTACTTAAAAATTTCTTATTAACAACTGTTTTCATTTTCAACTTTAAAGAACTTATAATGCATTTGCTATATACCAATTTTTATGTAAACATTTAAGTATAATAAAGTTTTCAATCTCATAGTCACTACTAATAACCTATCACTGTATTTTCTGCTATAATGTTACTTAGTAGGGGGTGAGCAACTAACCAAACATTTAATATCGATAATTATAAATTACTATTTATCAATAGATAAAAATAAGAAATTTATTAAATTTAAAGCTTTTGTAAACTTAATAATTAAAAATGTACGCAATTTTATACAATTAAGTTATCCTAAAATTTACTTGTTAAATTTATTTTTAATTTCTTTAATAGTGGTTTGTACATTTTTATCATATTAGAATTTATA
This sequence comes from Ceratosolen corneri, assembly GCA_030522565.1. Classification (NCBI taxonomy): domain Eukaryota; kingdom Metazoa; phylum Arthropoda; class Insecta; order Hymenoptera; family Agaonidae; genus Ceratosolen; species Ceratosolen corneri. The sequence goes on from JAPYYT010000195.1 coordinate 1,975, forward strand.
TTTTTAATTATAACTATTTAAATAACAAAATTGAGTGTCTAAAAATTTCATTTCAAATATAATGCAGAATTTATGCTCTGAACTTGAAATTGAATAGCGATATAATTAAAGAATAGAAGAAAAATTCAAATGTCAATTCAATCTCAAAAATTTTTTTAAAAAATATGTTTGAAAATAACTTTATTAACCTTATATTTTCTATTTTATTTTATGAATATAATACGTATCTTAAACATAATATTTTACTCAATTATTTTTACTATTTTCCTTTCAATATTAATTTAACAATTATTATACAGAATTTATAATTTTTTTATTAAATTAATTCGACTTATGTTGTACATTTTATAATACTATAAATATATCTGAAGCATAAAATTATTGATGTTTACATTCATAATTAATATTATCCCTTCAATTTTCTTTTTCGCATGTGTATTCATATATATATATTTAAGTTAATTTTATTTACCATTCATTTAAAATTTGTATGATATTCAATAAAATAATTTTCTTTTTCTTAATAATTGAGACCAAAGAAATAATATTTAAAATGTGCAATAATTTATCATTGATAAAACTCTTTTTTCATAAATACTTTACAATTTTCGTAATTAGTACTGATTTGTTAATACTGATCTTTGATCGGAGATTTAAATAAAACAAATTAAATTCAATTCAATAATAATGCAAATTGATTTAAAGCATCAGAAAATAACTATGATAAAGAAATTTAGCCGTGTTGCCAGTTCGCTAGTTGTTTATAAATCTATTTTATAAGGAGTAATTGTACTGTATGAATGTATATGTCTATTCAAACTTTATTAGTCATATTCTATAGATTATTTCTTGCATTCAAACAAATGAGTTAATTAAATTTATAGATATAAATAATTATTATTAATTATATATATTTTTTTAATTTTAATTACCTAAGTCGCTTGAATTTTTATGTCTTTCTTTAAAAATATATAATTCTTTAAAACTGCCGCTTAATTTGAGCAGTATAAAATTCTTTAATGGAGATCATTCGTTTTATTGTCTATTTAGAGTATACACCGACCACCTCTTTATCACCAACTAGGATATCAATTGCACAAATGTTGTATGAGTTCTAAATTACTGTCTCTTTTTCTCATACGAAGAGATAAAAAATATGTTTACATAAATTTGAATATTGTATTTGCTATTGTATTATATGCCTTTAATGGATTTTTCTCCAATAATGTTGATCCCGATCCACACTCGTTCAACTTTAAAAATTGTTTTTGTACAAAAATAATAAATTGATAATTAAAATATGGCTATATGATTTATGCAACTTTAAAATGGAATTAATCATCAAGATAATTACTACTTTTAATGCTTATTCATAAGAGACATATTAAATATAAAGTTAATCGAATTTACCATTGTTTAAATATTTTCAAAGTAATATTATTTTTGTGCTAGCTTAAAAAGTTTGTTAACGTTGAACAGTTAACTTTATAAAGTAACGTTAGAAATATTTACGCGAGTTTTGTTTTGTGTGTGTGTGCGCGCATTTATATATATATATATATATATATATATATGTATGTATAGCTTTATTATAATATTTAAGGCAATTAGTAAATTATAAACAGTGAGAAAAGCTAGAAAATTATAGAAATCAATAGAGTCAAATAAATTTGTTATTATTTAATCATTTTTAATATTTTATTTAAATGAGCAGGATTAATTTTATTTTAAGATGAGCGAATTTTTCTGGGACTGGTAGTTGCCATATGGTTGCATATACTAGATATTACGTATAGTATAAAAAGAGGTTTACTTTTGGCGTGGCAACATTGCTTTAGAATTTGCGAATTGTCCGCGTGCGCCTATATTGCCGTCGTGTGACGCTTAGGGTGCGAGGTTTTTATATGTGGTATATGCTCCGAAATGCCGCAAAATATTTTGAATGAAAAAATAGCAGTATGATACTGTATAAAGTATTTTATTTTCGGGTTAATGTAGAAGGTGCTGTTTTAATTAGTTATTGAGTAAATTGTATATAAATATGAGACTCGTTAAGCCTAATTGGGTTACTCATGATGGTTAGTAATAACCTGTTCTCGTATATTTTTACTATTCTATTATAGATTTATTTCAGAAATTTTAAAGAATCGTAATATCAATGTTAAATAAAATATCAAACTTGTTTAATATTCCTAGAGTAATCTTAAATTTTTCGTTTTATTCAGGTTCTCCAATTTTTTCTGTGGATATTCATCCAGGTGGCAAAAGATTTGCCACAGGAGGGCAGGGTAATTAAATGATAAATTTAATTTATAATTTTTAAATAATTTCTAATTATTATCAGTTATAAATATATTTTAGGTGGAGATTCTGGTAGGGTTGTAATTTGGAATTTAGAACCAGTATTGAATGAAGCAGCAGAAGCAAATTCAAACATTCCAAAAATGCTTTGCCAGCTAGATAATCATCTTGGTATTGTTTATAAATATACTAATTATATAAAAAAATAAGTAATAGTTAAAATTTAAAATAATTTATTTTTATATGTTGTTAAAATTAATGGTAAACTTAAAAATATTTTTAAAGTTTTTAAATTATTTTTTATTTTATTTAATTAACTTTCATAATACAATTTGTATCGTTAGATAAAAAAAAGCATGTACTTATATATATATATGTATATATATATATACATACATTTTGTAGCATGTGTAAATTGTGTTCGATGGAGCAATACTGGATTATTAGCATCAGGTGGTGATGATAAATTAATTATGATCTGGAGATTAGCTAGTGGAGTTGGAGCTAGTACTTTATTTGGTGGTAAAACTGGTGTAGAAACATGGAGATGTATCGCAACCTTACGTTCTCATGAAGGTGATATTTTGGATCTTGCATGGGCTCCTCATACGCCGTGGTTAGCTTCAGCATCAGTTGATAATACAGTGATTGTATGGGAAACATCAAAATCATCAATAGTCGCAGTTCTAAAAGGACATACTGGATTAGTAAAAGGAGTAACATGGGATCCAGTTGGAAAGTACTTAGCAACTCAGTCTGATGATAAAACTTTAAGAGTTTGGAGAACAAATGACTGGGGTGAAGAATCTTTAATCACTGAGCCATTTGAAGAATGTGGAGGTACAACTCATGTTCTGAGGCTTTCATGGAGTCCAGATGGTCAGTATTTAGTATCTGCTCATGCTATGAATGGCGGTGGACCAACTGCCCAAATTATTGAGAGAGATGGTTGGAAGCAAGATAAAGATTTTGTTGGTCACCGAAAAGCAGTTACTTGTGTTGTAAGTAATCTAATTTTTGCTTAAAATAACAATTTAACATATTATTTATAAACAAATTATATTTAAATACATATATATATTTAAAAAATTAGAGAAAATATGATTTTTACAAATTATAATTATTATTTATATTATATTTAATTTTCATTTTTATAATATATCAATAATACAAAAATTTTTTTCCAACTATAGTATATTCTAAATAAAATAAATTTGAAAGAAACAAAATACAAGACATATTAGCTTTATTAATTTTAATTTGTTTAATGACATTTAATTTATTATTAATACAATGCTATCATGCATGTTTTGAGAGAATTATAAATTTTTATTTTAAAAAATAACAAAGTATAAAGCTAAAGAATTTGTTATAAAAAAAATAACAATATAAAATCATGTACTAATTTTGTGTTATTTAATCATCACTGAATTATCAAAAACTAAACTGTAATATATGAATAACTTTGTATAAACACATTAAAATAATATATTTTATTTTGTTATAAAAAATGCATGATAGAATATTTATATAGAATTAATATTATAATTTTTTAATATTATAATATTTTTCAGAGATTTAATGGAAATATATTACAAAAGAAAACTAGTGGAGTCAATAAACCATTACAGTTTTGTTGTGTAGCTATAGGTTCTCGTGATCGTTCTCTTTCAGTCTGGTCAACTTCTTTAAAGCGTCCTTTAGTTGTTATTCATGAACTATTTGTGTCTTCAGTGTTAGATATCAGTTGGTCATCTTGTGGAATGTGCTTATGTGCTTGTTCCAAAGATGGAACAATTGTTTTTATTGAATTTACTGAACAAGAATTAGGTCAACCATTAGATTCAGCTCAACAAGTAAATATATTTTAAAATAGAGTTTTTTTATCTTTTCTATTTCTAGAATTAATTTATTATATATTATTTTAGTGATATGTTATTAATGACTTTTTTTTCATATTTTCATGATTTGTCTTACATTTTTCACTTTATTTTTATTTTAGATTTTTATATTAGAAGTTAAAACATTTACTATTGTTCTTGATTTAGAAATATGTTTTATTCATTAATTTTATTCCAATAACTAGTTTTTATTACATTTAATATAATTTTCTTGATAAATTAAATGAATTTATTTACTTCATTGATTTGTTCACATACAATTCTGTCGTAACTATTTATCATTTATTTTTATCATTACTTCTCTCTCTCTCTCTCTCTCTCTCTCTCTTATGCCTCTATAAATTAATTAAAACTTTCTTCTTAATTCTAATAATTGATATAGTGCATCTTTGATATATACTTTATAGATTGGTATTCAAGAACGATTATATGGAAAATTAGCCCAAGGAGGCTGTACTGTTATGGAGGCTCCAGAACTTCTTATAACAAAGCCTCCACCAGTGCCAGCAGAATCACTATCTACTCAGCCTTTAAATTGTGTACAAACTATAAATTCTGTGTCATCGATGCCATCAAAAGCACCTATTAATAAACAAATTGAAACAAGAACTTCAGATGGCAAACGAAGAATAACACCAATGTTTATACCACCACCACCAGACATAATGTTAGATGCTAATATAAATTAATATATATGCAATATTTTAAATTTGTTTACTTTTAATTTTGAAACTTGTTTAAAAAAATGATATATTTATAATAATTGTTTTATAATTATGATATTTAAAATATTTTTTATTTTTAAATTAATACATTCATGCAAAGTTATTCTTGTAATTTATGATAATTAGTACTGCAATAACACTGAACAATTTTAAGTATTTATTCAATAAATATTGTAATTTATTTTTTATTGTTAAAAAATAAATATTTTTCATTAATTATATTAGCTTTAAAATATAAACTATTTATAAACTGTATTTATAAACAATAATTATTTGTTTTTAATTTCAGGGATAGTGGAATTAATAAATCAGTTCCTACAGCACCTTCTTCTTCATTTTCCAGTAGTTCACAAACTAAAAGCTCCATTGTTATTGAGAAACGATATGAAGTTGTTCAGCCAAATGTCAGTTCCAGTGTTAATTCTAATACATCAAGCGCAACGGCGGCACCATTACTTACATTAAAGCGCAAAGAACAAAATTCACAAAAACCAAATCATACATCGCCTACAAAAAAAAGTAAAGCTCCTATAGAGAGGAATGGTAACACTGTGTTACTTCCGCCATTAAAAGCCACAAATAATATTTATCAACAAGCTGGACATTATGCTGTCTCTATAACGAACAATCAAAATTTATCTCACTTACAAATGTTCCAAGGAACAAGTACAGAACCAGCTTGGGATCATTATTTAGGTTACAGTGTTACAGCTCTTGCAACATCATCATCAATAGTAGCAGTATGTCTAGAAGATTGGAGTGTACATACATTTTATACAGCGAAAGGAGCTCGAGCAACGCCGCCGTTTGCCCCGCCATCGCCTATAGCAAAACTTCATGCTGCTGGCAGTATGGTAAGAGCTTAAGAAAATTAATATTTTTTATGGAAACAAGCTGTAGTTGTAAAGTTACTTTTTAATTGTATTTGATATGGATTTAATAGCATAATAACAGTATGTAATAATCATTAATTTCAACAATAATAATTGAATTGATTTTACTTACCTTACTGAATTTTAATGAATCTTAACGAATTTTTTAATCTTACTAAAAAAGATATTTCAGCTTAAGTGTATATTCATAAAAAATATTAATAGAGATTTATAATTTATATAATTTACTTAAAATTAAGAAAATTCAACATCTTAAAAGATTATTTATTTTATATTGTTTTACTTGTATAATTGTGTTAAATATGAAGCTTATTATAAAACTTAAATTTATACCAAATATTTAATGTTTAAATGGAAATAAATTGATGTACCAATTTATGTTATCAAGTAAATTATATTCTGAATTACAGGTAATGGTCATTTCATGCTATGGAGATGTCCGGGTATGGGAGATATCTTTAAATTTCTGTCGCCTTATAGTATCAACATCTGCTGGACATTTAATTACACCTGGTATATCGTTACTTTCTTGTACTTTGTATAACGGTATGCCACATTTAGCATTCACTAATGCCAGAGCTTACATTTATCATAAAGAAATGGGTAAGATTTTTACATTCACTTAATAATTAAAAAAAGTCAATAATTTTTTTAATTAATCTTATTTAAATATAATAATACTGAAGAGCTTTTAACTTTTAAAATAGTAACTATAAAAATGACTGTAAAAATAGTAAATTTTAAAAAGATAATCTAATAAAGCTAATAAAATAAAATTCTTTTATATTCTAGAAACTATTAATTAATATTATTATGCTATTAAATGTTATTAATTAATATTAATGTTTTGAATAGTAATTTGATATTACTTAATAATGTAGAATAATTCAGAAAAATATACACTTGCAGAGGTGTATAGTTTTTATGATTTATTATGATTATGATTTAGTATTAGTTGAATACGGAAATAATAATTGTAAATATATTTTTAATGAGAAATTGTTTATGCTGCATTTTATGCTTTCTCCTAGCCGCGCATTTGCAGGCAGCAATGGATTTATTGTGGATGTATCTGGAAAACGCTGGATTGTTGATCTTCTGTGCATGCAATCTTAACTTTCGAACCCACAGGGTGAAATTCGATTATCTCTTTGTCCAACTATATTGAAGATGTTAGGAGAAAATTAATTGGAATTTCAATGTTATGCGCTTCTTCTAATAGCTACTTATTGCCTGTTTTATTCCATCTTTATTTATCTTTTTTTTTTCTCATGAAATCGACGACCACAAATATTTTTCTTGTCTTTCTTCCCTTCATATCGTGCTTACGAAGTTCACTCCTCCATTACATTATGTATAATTTGTGTATATTTGCCTTCTTTATTTTTTAAATAATTCTACATTAATATAGAATTATTTCATATTACTAATAAATTGTCCAGATTTTGCATGATTTTATTATTTTGAAATGTTTGATTTTTCGACAGGCACATGGTTGGTAATTGGTGATAGTCAGGATCCGGTATGGCGGTGGTCAGCCGTTAATGCCACAAATAGTACAGGAATAGGAGGTCGAATACCAAGAGGTCCTTTGTCCGTAATTCAAGAAGGTTTAAACAGAATTGCTGGTAGTTCGTTACCACCTCTTAAAATGCCTCATAGTGTTTCCTGCATAATTTCGTATTTGGAGCAGCAGGTTCTAACTTCAAAAGCACTTGGTAGTTCACAGGAATACGTCCATTGGTTAATGGCTTTCGTATCTTTTTTATGTACTCATGGTATGGTTTCTAAATAAATTTTTAATAAACAAATGCTAATCTAAATTTAGACTTAGAATTTACTCCTTTGAAATATTGAAACATTTCAAGAAAAAAAGTTAAACATATATAATAGTGCCTATTTGCAATAAGTTAATTTAAGTTAATTTTATTAAATTTTATTGTTAAGAATGTATAAATTTTGACTACGCGAACAAAATAAAATTTAGAATTAACTTTCAGATGGTCTTGAACATCGATTAAGGATAATATTGGATGATCTCATGGGTCCAAGTCATAGTTCTGCAAATAAAAGTAATTGGGACTCTATGATTTTGGTAATTTAACGATTACTTACATAATATTACATAATAAATATTTATGTAAATTTTTATTATTATATGATACAACTGTATTTCTTTTATTTTTAGGGCATTAAAAAACATAAGCTTTTAGAAGACATTTTGAAAATTCTTTCTACTCATCTACGGTGGCAAAGATTATACCTTGAATATAATGAACAATTAGAGGAATTAAAAAAATTATGAAAAATGATGGAGAATTATATATATTTTCGATGCAGCAGATATTTTGGATCAAGCAATTTGTATATTTCACGTAACTGTTAATGATAAAATAAGACTGTACAGAGTTTGATATGAATGAATAAATTATTTTTAATTTCTATGACTGGATCACTTTAAATGTAATCAAAGGAGAATAAATTAAGACTTTTATTTTTAAATGACTATTTGTTTTGAATAATATTATTCATAAATTAGAATTTTATTATATTTATATACAAATTCTAAGGCTTCATTTTTTATTTTTATAATATATAATCAAGCTCATCGCACAATTAGCTGATTTGTGAATTGAAAGGCCGAATTAATATACTAGTATTAAAGGCTTGCATTCGATCAAACTGTGCGCTTTAATTTTTTATTTTTAAGAATAGTTTTGTTTCATTTTGTTTTTTTTGTATTGTAAATTCCTTGCATGTAAGACACATTGTACATGTCAGCATAATTACATAACATTGAAATATTAAGACATTGCAAATGGAATAGCACCGTTTTTACTAACTTATTGTCCACTCAAATCTGTTTCTTTGATTAAATAAATTTTTTTGATAAACTAACAATACGATTCACAAATACAAATTTCAAACAATACTTTAAATTTTAATTACAAATATTAGAATTTCATTAATTATAATTCTTAATTTGAGATTATAAAAAATTATAATTATATTATATCATTGGAAAACTTTTCTATTGCGAAAAAATGATATTTTTCTTATTTTCGTATATAAAATTTGTACAATTTTTTACTTCTATAATATTTTTTGCATATATTGCACAATTATCTAGTATACAAATAATGATAAACATAATAAATATTCTCGATTTTAAGTTTTTCTTGGTCCATCGTATATCATCTCTATATATACAAAACGTCCCATGCAAAATAAGTGTCATATATTACTTGATAGATGCGCACGCACATCTTTAAAATATATCCATCCTTACAATGACTTCTTTCTCACTATTCAATTCTTGTACAAACTATCAAATAATAATGGGTATTCCACTTTCTTTTTGATCAATATATTGAATAAATATTATGGATAAAATGTTTGGATTCTCTTTTAGAGAGGTGGCGGCCCATTTGGATATTGAATAAGGGGCGTGAAGCTCCTTGCAAGATTATTAGAGAACATGCAACTGTAATCTTCCTCAACCGAAGGTACTAAAGAGGCAGCTCCAAGTAACACAAGCATTAGCGCTTGAATTGGTAGAGAAGCTCGCAACACTCTTCCGATAAAGTTATATCCTCGTGCTAATACAGTCTGATCTCCATCGTCAACACTGAAACATCAGTTGAACAAAAAAATTAGTGATTTATTGATGTATGTGTATGTGAAATTTTAGAAATCAATTATCATTGGATATAATTAAAATAATTAATACAATTAATTTAATTCATGAATTAAATATTATAAAATCTTGCGATCTATTTATTTATAATTATGTTTATATGTAAATATATAATAATTAGACTGCTTATAGAGTAGACAAACGTACTTTGTAGAGTTTATACCGTGAGCTTGAACGATTCCAGTAGCAGCATCATTGAGTAACTACAATTTAACAAAAGAAAAACAAACTATAAAATACTGTGCTAGTGAAGACTATACAAAAAATACGAAATACTTTAGAATTTAATTATGTTTCGAAGAAGTGCTTTCAGTGCAATTATGTACAATGATATTTTTTATATTATTTATAGGAGTATTGAAGTTTCAATTTTAATTTGGATTGTAAAAAATTTGGATAATATAGATTTTTTGAACATACTCGATTGTTTACATATTTTATGTATTAATATATTTTACGTTGCATTCAAGAAATTTAATTTGAAACTAAAATACTCCAATCTAAAAAAGTTTTATAATATAATATACACATTAAAAAGTTTTATAATCTAATGTGTATGCACTAATGTTTCAATATCACAAATTCTACAATATATTGTGCTTATTAATAAATTTAAATCTTCAATATAGAATAAGTCTCCTTTGCTAGTTATTAAATATTAGCAAATAATAGTAAATATATAAATAATAATGTACACGTTTACAGTATTAAGCTAAGATGAATAGCAGTATTATAAATAACTTACATCTTGAGAAAGAACGGCAAGTGAAGTGACTGTAGCCGATAATCCAACTTCTTGTGGATCGAGACCAAGAGTGGAGCCTAATTTTAAAATATACATATTTGTTAGCCTTTTCAAAGATTGTAATCTGAGTTTCAACTTTTGAAGTTTCTCTCGAACATCGATATGTTCCTCGAGTAAATTATTTGCAGCTTCTTGCAGTGAAAGTACTCGTGGTTCACATCGCTCCAAATCTTCTTGCATTTCTCTGTGAAACGAAAATTTAGTAGAATAATTTGTTCAATTTTATTTTATCATTTGTAATCAATACAACAATCATTCTAATTATTATTAGAAGTGATACGTAGTGTATAAAGGTATCTTGAGAAACAATATGTAGCTACTGAATTTTAACACATGACATTTTGAAAATGAAAAATAAATAAAAATTAAAAATTACTTACTTAAATGTATCATATTTGGTCTGTAAAATATTATGGCTTTCGGTGAGATCGATTGGTTCACTAACTCTAATACTCTGCTCAGTGCTTTGTAACCACGTCAATAGTTCTTCTACGATCCTGTGGAATTGTTGATTGCTAATGAGGGCAGCTTGTAGGGTATTCTGCCACTTGCCAGCGGCTTTGCAAACTTTATTCCACCTTAAGTTGGCACTGGCGAGCCTGTCCCGTAGATCATCTGCTTGCTCAATATTTTCTGTATGATCAGCCAAGTGTTCGCCGACGATATTTAGGCTAACGATAATGCTTTTGTGACTATCGAGATCCAATAAGAATTCGTGGTGATCCTGAATAACGTCCTCGAGCTCTTCGATGTCCGATGAAGGTGTTACCTGCTCACATTGCGTACCCTCTGCAAATTCCAACCATTTTTCCAGACGCCAAAGATCGTTATCTAACTGAGCCCAGTTGCGGTTCGAACAAAGAGGACAAGTTAACCGACCACTATCACTACAAATTAAAAAAAATTTACGAATATCAGATTTACAATCTCTCAGGTAATAGTTTAGATCACTATTAAAGTTTCGAATTATCCTATTCATTAATGAATTAAAAGATTTAATAGTACTCTTTAAACAATTAATTTAAAAATAATTAATTGAACTATCTGAATATATTAGTATATATATATATATATATAATATAAATTTCTTATATGATTATTTATTTATTTATTTTATTTATTTTATCTTATTTCTTATACAATGTTCTTCAGACACTTCAGAAAAATATTATCTATTCATAATTTTTGGCTATATTTTATGCAATGTATGTCATATGTTCAATATTTTTAATATATGTAAACATAATGTATGTATAACGAATGTAATAGTAATTTCTATGCTATATTTTTTAAATATAAAGAACTATGTTTAATCGAACTATAAGAACTTATATTAAATTATTGAATGAAATACATATTATAATATTTATGGAAAAGTATATTTATATAAATAATCTGAAAAGTGTATTTAGTATTCATAAATTGATTATTGTAAATCTTTTTATACATAAAGAAAATTGAAAAATAATTGTTTGAAAATCAAATGTGCTGTTTCGTACATTATGTAAAGAAAACTATTTACTAACCCATAACTAATATACGAACAGCTTATATAAAATTATTCGTAAATATAATGTGCTTTATTTTTATCAATTTATTTAAATTAAATAATTATTTCTATTTTATAGCACAAAATGCCACTTACCGACTCGATATAATCCACAGAAGCAAACTATGTTTAAATATATATTACATTAATTTAATTTTTTTAAATTAAATAATTTTTACGGTAATTTTTTCATTTAACATTAAGAATGTTGATATAATAGATTATTAAAAATATATGCATATACAACCAAGGAATGCACCAAATATATCTTAAATACAAGCAGTAAGTCAAAGGATAATCGAATTACAATAAGAATATTTACATTCTATCATCTAACTAACTGTCATTCATACACAAGGTATATAATACTACATAAAGCTTATGCATTTTTAGAAAATAATTAGAAATTATATCAAAGTTTACTTGAGAAATGTCATTGGTGACACTGCATCAAAATTGAAACCATCAGTAAAATGATTAGTAATTTTGTTATTTATAACTTTAAAGTGAGAGTCTGTAGATATGAAACACAGTTATCATAGATATATTATTTTAAATTTTGATATACATAAAATAATTTTAAAAGTAAAAGAGCTTATGTTATTAAATTATTAATATTAATAAAAAGCAAATAGCCTCTCTACACTCACTGTTCGCAAGGGAAGCAATAAACACCAGCCAAGGGAAACCTGCAGGGATTTGAACGTAAATGTGTTAGTAAAATTATTATTAATTTATATAATTAGATACAATTTGTAATACAGATAATATATAAGATTGTATTAAAATGCGGGGATTTGAATATAAATGTGTTAGTCAAAATTATTATTAATTTATACAATTAGATACAATTTATAATACAGAGAATATATACGGCTATATTAAAATAAACAACCAAGTTATCTAGCCTTTTAGAAAATATCATTTATACTTAGGATAAATATTACATACAAAAAAGTACATTACATAATGTTAGGTAAATATAAATATAAATGTATTAAATTTTTTTCAGGTTATTTATAATATTTTAAGTGATATAAAACATAAAACTTTAATTCAAAATTCAAATAAATGTTATATTACTTACTTTATTTCACGGATTTGTTGTTCTCGATGCCGTGCCTTTTTCAAAATATTATCATATCGAGTTACAAGTTCGGTGACTTCCGCTGATTTATCAGTTTTTTTCTCTTCAGATAAAAGATTATGTAAATGTTTAACAAGTTCTATTGTTGACTGACAGCATCCAATTAACTTTGCCTAGATGGAATTTAAATTATTATTAATATTAACGCCTTAAAAAATTATATTTATATATAAAGAATATTTTGCTTCTATTTTTTTTTAATTTTTAAATATTTTAAGCATATGAATATTACTTATTAAGAATTCTCTGATTTATACTTGAACATATAAAACTATTACTTATACTTGCAAAATATAATCATTTTGGAATAAATAAACCTTTCACTTATAAATCAAATCAAACAAATAGAAAAATTATTTAATATTTAAGGCTGGAGCTATTTTTCATAATGAATAAATAATTTAAATAATTTTTTGAACTTATAAATAAGCGTCGTCTTATTTAAATAACAAAAAAATATAATAAACCCAGGTTTTAATAATTATAAAGTAATACAAGAATAAACGAAGTTACTTAAATAAATATATATAAATAATTTGCAATAAATAATTTACAATATTTCGTGCAGTTGTAGAAAGTCCAGTTCCTGGAGCTGGCTCAGGTAAAACTGCATTCTCAAGAGCATCCAAAGCCACTCTAGATTCGCTAATAGCTAACTCCAACTCAATTAAATATGCATCGAACGCCGTCATCTTGGTAAGCTGTGGTAGTGTATCTACTTGTACAGCTGTGTCCTTTTCAAATTTAAGTGTTTCTACTTGGACAGCCTCGTCAACTTCTTGACATTCTTCAGTTTCTATTTCGGCGCGTAGGTTATCGATACGCTGTTTGATGTCTTTCCAAAGCACTTGATACTCGTCGACAAGTTGCTGTATATCAGCTACGACGTTTGGGTTTGCTTCATTCATCACTTGAAGCGCTAATTCATCTGCTTGGTTTAAAGTTACAACTTGGTTAGTCAGCTCGGTCTCGATGTCGGCCAGTTGCTGTAGTCTTTCTCGAGGTAAAGCTTGCTGATCAGGGGTTGTAAGATGCTGAAACTGTGTGAGCATCACATCAACTTGGGTTAAACCGATTACTGCGGCACCATGAGCTGAGATGAAATCCTGGTAGGTCTTCTGATCTTTTTGTAAGGTGACTATGATTGTGTTGATCCTTGGGGTCAGGTCATACCATCTATTATATAGTAATTATTATGTTATGTAATATAGTTTTAAAACATTTCATAATAACGAAAATTATTATATAAATAATATTATTGATATTACTGAATTATGTCTCTAAAAATATAGTTTAAAAACACACTAAAATGTATTAATATTATTGTATTGATATTGCAATACTATAAAATATTACAAATGTATTAAAATGAAATTAGAAATTGATATATTTGATTGAAAATAATGAAATGCTACTTATAATGTTTACAAAAATTAATAATTATATGAATATTTAAGCTGCGTATAAAATATACAACTGACTTAATAAATTTTCAATTGTAGTAGCAAGAGAACAATTTGGATATCATTGAGAAATATATAATTCTCTTTGTTCATTTGAATTAATTGAATTGTAATAATAGATTATTTTAATTTCATATGTTATTATAATTTTAAGCTTCATTCATTGTAATTAATAAGTATAATTATTATTTAGTCTTTGCATACGTACACAAAATGAATTTAATTAGTAATTCATAAACTTTTGATATATAACCATTATAACCAGTATATATTTATCGATTAGTTTTGATATAAATGTATAATATTAATTTTAAATGATATTTAAATGATAAAATATTTTTATAAAAATATTGATAATATTTTAACGTACCTGTCTATTAGTTGTCTAGTCGATGCCGTTAATGATTTAAAATTGTCTGGTTCCAAACCTCCCTTTGCTAATCGACTATAGCATTGATCAACTATGTGTAAAGCTGGTTGATGAGCTTTAATGCCTTCTAAAATTTTTTGAGCTTGATCTATAGTTTTCGCAGTATTTGTATTTGATAAATCAGTTAGGTTTGTTTCTAATTGCTTTATTTCTTGTTCGACGTTATTTAACCATATCTCGTGCTCTTGCCTTAGGGCCTCTAGTTCTGCGAGTAATTTACCTATTAATATAATTTTTTTCTTGCTTTCCGATGATTTAATACATATTGCTTTCCACCGTCGCTCTACACTTTCCATTCCGTTCTTAATAGCATCGGTGTTAAATGAAGCTTTCCAAGCATCACAGTTATTTAATAATATTTCACAATAAATGAGAGTTTCACTAATATTGCTACTTTCTTCTTCGATAGACTTTTGAAGCTGTTCATGATTTCGTAATTTTTCGTCAATTGCAGCTTGATTAATATATTCGAATATATAAGGCTCCGACATTTTAATTTCTATTGAACTGAGCCAAATTCTAATTTCTGCTAGTCTGTATTGCATTGTATTCATGGTTTCCATTAAATCTTCAATTTTGTTTGCTCGCGTTATTCCAATAGTTAATAAGTGATTCCACTTATCATTTATCTCGTTCAGACTCGTCTCAAGATTCTTTTTTTCGTCTGGCTCAGCTAGGCTCATTAATTCAAGTCCATTATTTTGCACCCATTCGAATTCTCGTTTTTTAAGAGCTATTTCTGCTCGTACCTCATATTCCATACGTCTAAAAACTTCTTCAGGTTCATCTAGATTTGGAGTATCGATATTGTGAATTCTGTTCTCGATATCTTTCATCGAAACCAATAATCGAGCAGACCTACTTTCCCAACGTGAATGCCAAGTGCAACGCTCACCTAGTTTGTAAATTAGTAGTGCTAATTGATGCTCAAGATCACCATGCTGCTGCCAAAGCAAAAAGGTTTGTTGATTAAGATATTTCATATCCGATGGACTAAGGCACTCTCTAAGCTGCTCTGTAATCACTCCCAAAGCCTCCAAATCCGTTGTGCAAGTGACTAGTTTAGTTTTATATTCCTGCAGTGCATTTAGATTTTGACGAATTTCTCCCAAACTACCAGAATTCATTTTGGAAACTGTATTAACAACTCGATTAGTCTCGTAAAAGATAGATGTTATTTTAGCAGTTTGCTCAATATATTTATCGTTTAGAGATTTTATCCTCAGAACGAATTCTTTCCAGGTTTCCAGACTAGCGCGAACATTAGAAATACGTTGCATGTTTGCAGCATGCTCCATTCGTACCGAAACAGCCACCGCTTCATCACAATTTCTCAATAATAACTCCTGTTGCCTTTGCAAAGCATCAGCCTGCGATTCCCCATTTGGTATCTTATCCAAAAGAGATTCGATTCTCTGTAAGATTTTTTCGAGCCGCCGTACGTGAATAAAACGCAATTGCAATCTACCACGCTCCTTATCGATATCTTTAAGCCACATTAATAGCTTACTCTGATCGATTCTGTAGCATTCCCAACTGGTTAGCCTATTATGAACAGCAGCATGTCTGTCCATTATACGTATTAGGCTCTCATTATGAAGATTCGTCAAAGCATTAAATTGTTCAGTGACTGAAAGATCTTTGCCATCTTCCGAACGTACCGTTAAAATAAGCTTTTGCTGGTCCGTCAAAAGATTTTTGTGCACCTCACAAAGATTGCGATCCTCCGAGAGACCAGTGTAATCCCCAGGTACATTGCTTGATAAAAAATCTTGCACGTAAGTTAAGTATTCTTGCCACAGTCGTAAAGCTGCAGCAACATCTTGAGAGCGGACAAGTCGAACTGATAACCGATGGTACTGTTGAAATGTTTCGCGAAATACTCGCTGCCAAAGTTGTAAAACCTCAACTATTGATGGTTCTCGGATCGGACTAATTTCAAGAGTACGTTCCTTTATTGAATGAAGCTGTGGTTCTGCACGACTCAGCGCAAGCAAATGGTTACGTAAGAGATGAAGCTGCTCTTTCGATTCGTCTTGATCCACAGGTAAGATACTCTGTAAAAAAAAAGCAGTTACATAATTAATGTACTTTAATAGATTAACAAAATCTTAAATAATCGTAAATGAAAAATTGAAAAAATTGTAATGAAATAATTGAGAACATGAAAAAATGTTTGAACCGTGAATATATATATCATATATATCATATATTATCATATATATATATTCAGTATTGTAAAGTTTAATAAAAAGTTGTTATTGTATTATATATAATTTTATTATTGTACTACTATACTTGAAAAAAATAGCAGTAAAAATATAAAATTGAAAAAAGAATAAAGTAAATTTACTTGTATAGATTTTAATCGTATTTATTTATATTGCTTACTTATATATTTTTAAATATAATCATGCAGTGACAAATACATATTATATTAATTAGTTAAAAAAAAATTAAAAAATTAAAATCTTTTCTCATTAAATATATGAACCTATACATTATTTTATTATTTATTATTATACTCTTTTATTGCTATCTTATGTTGTGGTCTAGAGGCTAGTCTAATAGATTGATAACCTGATAACCACAATCCAAAGTTCGAAGAAATAAAGAGAAACTGGAAACATTTATTGTAAATGTATGTAAGATGGATTATACAGATAAAGTGTAATATATGTAAATAGAAAAATTTAAGTTTATCCTTTGAAAATTTTAGATTTCTTTATATATGTGATTAAATAGAAATGTAATATTTTTCTCAAAAAGCAAATTTATCGTTTCACAGTTATATATTGCTTATTTCATCAGTTATTTGTAATAGGACAGACTCCTAAGCCACACGAGAATCATTATTAATTATAAATAACGAGTATTCGAACAAAAATTTAATAATCGAAGAAGCTAAAAATTATTATATTGTAAAATTAAACAAAGCTCTTCCAAATATTATCGTACAAAATAAGTTGGTTATAATGCTTTAAAATGAAAAAGTTTAGCATTGTATGAAGTCTTAGTTATTTGACAGTAAGAAAATCAATGCAGATTGTTATTTTCAAGAAGCTTTTGGAAACGCGCACCAGTGTAGGAAGAATTTGATTATCGTACTTATTATATATATTATCGGTGCAACGCACACGCATCGCATCAAATTCCCCTCCGATTATACTCGCGAGTATAAGAATATGGGGTGTGTTTAGAACTTAGATAAGTCGTAGAAGCTTTTGGGGTTGAGAAAGCTGCCACTCGGCAGAGCTGTGTAAGTGGATCATTCAACTTGTACTGGCATTTAGGACTGTTGTGGGATTTCGTGACTGATGCAATGAGGCCCGGCTTTAGAACCTTGACACAACGAATTTGTTTTGCCAACTACAATTAAAATATAAACGCAAACGCAAACCCGCGCGATGATTGGCTTGTGCTAAATACAACTGCACTTGGCATTTACTATCCATTGTCCCTCTTTCCCTCTTTTGCTATTTTTCACGATTATGTTTCTATTGTGTTTAGAATATCTTCCATTACGTATTTTCAATTTTTATTGAGTCTCGAGCTATCTTTTATTTACAGAATTTTTTCAACGCAAATTTTGTGTTTAGTTTTTTAAGTAAAAGATATTTTGAATACGAGTTAAATATAAATGAACTTATTTTTCTGAGAATAATTTAATAAATATAAATCAAGTAAATAAATAGACCATCAATACATAATACTAAAATATGTTGATATATTATTGTGTTAATATATTCTTTAATAAACATTTATTTCTTTGTAAATACTTATGATAAATTGTCAATTAAATATGTACATAAATTATATGCTCTGTAAATAATTTAGATACGTTATTATATAAGAAATTACAAAATCTTAATAAAATTGTAACTTTTATATCATGAAACGTTACTTTTAGTTCTAAAAACTAATATTATATATAACCAATATCTATAAGGAAATTAAAAATCCTGTATATATATATATGTATATATTTTTTTTTGTTTTTTCCGAACAGATCAATGGTATGCTCAATAAATTACAGATATTCCTTACATCTCACCGACTACGAAATCATAGATATGGAAGAGTTATAGGCTGGTCTGTATATTATATACGAAGGCTAAATGGCGTGGAGGCGGAAACAATCATATTTAAACGGGTCAACCTTGAAGCATTAAACGTACCGAATCATTTTCTTCGTGTACGGCACATGGCACCGTATTTTATGGAGAGCAAGGTGAATTCTTGACGCCTAAAGCCCTGATCTTTCCTTTTTTTAACTTTAGGATTAACAATATAACAACTAATGCTATATTATGTTAAATGTTGTAAGAATTTGTTTTTAAGCCGACTATGTTATATATGCAGGTTAAAAGATTAGGATGTATTAAATGAGCAATTAGTAGACATTGAGGTGATGATATAAATGAAAGAAGTACAGCCAATTTGTCAGTAATGAATTTTTCATTTACTTCTTTAATATAATCATTGAAAAGAGATCATTATTTTTGTCGTGAAAAATAGTTATTAAACATTAAAATATTTACGAGGAAACCTATTCTTTTATAAAAGCACCTTTTTACGTATAAATTATAAGATGCTTATATTTTTATACATAATAATATGAAACGAAGTTTTAAAATTATCTTAGATTTATGTTGTTAAAACTTATTTTATAAATGTAAACTAAAATTTTATTTTCATTGCGATGATTACTTTTGTAAAATTATGTGTACATAATACAAGTTTTTTAAAACATTCAATTTTCTAAAAATAAATATATTGTAATTTATTTGTTTAAATTTATGTCCTTTTCTAATTTATTGATTAAAAATATATTCTATATATTTCCATTTGTCGAAGAACTGCTTAACTACTAGCATTGTCTATTAAATATACAAGCTCGTTTACCAAAATTTCCATTAATAAATTTCAAGGAACTAATTCATTAGATCATTATGAGATTGTCATTAAATTTTATTTATAATTGTTCAATTTATTTAGAATTATTAAATGTTATTTTTATTGTATTAATAACAGCGAATACTTTAAAATTTTAACTGTGATATTTCTGTGTTATATGGTACATGATAACAAACTGTAATATATGTAATCTATTATGTTAAATTTAATATTAATTAAAACTTTTTGAAAAACTCTAACGAAAAACTCTTTACTTTTGTTAGTGATGCATAATGAATATTGTCATTAAAAATGTACAAAAAACATAATTGTAAATATATAGTCCTTTTATTGATTAGAATTTGTATAAAACAACAATAGATAATGATATTCAATAAAGCAAAGAAAACATTTGTTATTAATCTTTTAACCAAATATTATATCTTCATTATAAACGTTTATCTATACAGTAGTTTATTATAAATATTTCACAATAGCTTAAAACATCATATTATTTCAATTATTTCCTCGTAACAGCTTTAAATATGTTAATAATGTGTAAGTAACTGACTATAATTTATCTTTTTCATCTTGCATCGAGTACTTTGACATTTTGCTATCACTTCTTATGTTCATTATTTTTATGGGGCGCTTATAATGTTTAGTATACAGAAGAGTTACTTAAAAGTCTTAACAACCAATGCGTTCCATTAATATGTTTCAATAATTATATGTATTTGAGTAAATTAATTTTTCATAGTTGGAAAATTATGTACAATTATTAATTAATTTAATATTAAATAGTATATTTATACACAATCTGCGAAAGCTCATGGTAGCATCGCACACTTACACAGAAAAACATACCCGAATAAAAGAAATATTAAAGAGTTTTGCAAATTCAATAAACATTTAGTCACTTATGAAAAAATCCATCTTTACCTTATCACATTGCAGTACTGTGTAACAATAATATAATTATGCTAATGCTTTTGCAGTATATCTTACCTGGTGCACGGAATCAAGGAAATTCTTTGTTTGACAGATATCGGCCAGAGCAAGCTCTTGATTAAGAGCTCTGGTGTCTGCCGTGTCGGCCAACGTAGATAGAGTTTCCCGCATATCTTCGAGACGCTGACCGAGAGCCTCGATGTCGCTCTGCAATGGCCCACCCGCGTCCAAACCAACGTCTGAAGCGATTTGCGCTACGAGGCCGCGCAATTCAGCCAGACGTTCTTTGTGTTCTGCCAGAGTATCCTCACAAACCTGCAATATCCAAGATACAATATTATATTTTATGAGTATTGCAATAATAATTCGTAGCAAATTAATTATTTATTAAGTTCAATTGGATTTCAGATTGCACAGCCTGAAATTTAATATAATTCAATATTTCATAAAATATTGAATAAAATCTTCTCATGTATTTCATATGAATTTACATTACTTTACACGCCAAATATAAATTAATTTAGTCCAAATAATGTATGTAGTAGGAATTGGTAAATACTTTAATATTTTTAGAATAATGTTTTTAATTAAAAAAAAAAAAAAAAAAAAAATTTTTATTAATTTCTCTATGTATGAAAATACTTTCTATTGTCAAAATAAATTCAATTGGAAATTTTATTATAAATATTCATAAATATAACTTTACTTCAAACGTTATTTTTTATGTTAAAATTGAAATTTTACTTAAATTACAAATGTCGTTGTTACATAACTTCTTCGCAAATTTCAATTATTCAATAATTTATTTTTAAAGTATATATAATATTGCAAAAAAATATTTTCAAAGATCAATAATATTAATGTGCTTTAATGAATTTCAATTTAAATAATTTAATTTAATTTATATTATAATTATAATTATATAATTATAATAAAATAATTCAATTTAAAAAAATTTCAATTTAAAAAATAATTTCAATGTAAATACAAATTAAATCTATTATAACACTAAATCTAAAATATCAAAACACATGACTAAATCTAATATTTTTCATTTACTTCAAATTATTTGAAAATTGTAAAGTAATGATATTTCTAAATTTCTAAGAATTTTTAAATACTTAAATACAAAAAAACAAGTAATTGTATCACATATGTGCACTTTCATTTGTGGTAATTGAAATTAGTTCCGACAATTGTGTAAGTGGCTACAAAAATTAATTATCATAAACCACTTTTCCTTTAATTATTATGTACGGTAAATAATAAATTCTTTGAATAATTATTATGCAATTAGAAATTTAAAAATACTTTCTGTGGAAATTTTCGTATTAACATCGAATGACTTTGCTGAAGCTATATAGAAAAATTGATTTTTCTATTTTCTGTTTGATTTCTACAATATTCATTAAAAATGTAGAAATGTATAATATAATAAAGTATTAATCAATATATTTTAGATTGTATAAAAATGTTATATAATAGCCTTTGTAAAAACCAAAATACTATTTTCAAAATTAATAAATTCTTGAATTATAAATATTATGAATTATAAATATATTGAATTATAATTATATAAACTATTTACAATAATAATTTATTATCATATACTTAAAAGTTATTAAAATTAGATACTTTTAATGAAAAATACATTTATTTAGAACTTAGTAATTAATCAGAAATTATTAATTTTATTAATATGAATTTATTTTAATTATTACTACGATTAAATATGTTTTATTGTCCTTTAGCAATTTCGTTCTTATATGAAATAAAATTTTTGATACTATATTATAAATTTGTAAAAATAAATTAATCATTATTATATCTATCATGGATAAACCTGAATTTCTTCTATTATTTATTTTTACTTTCACGTCAATTTACATCAATTTAATATACATTATAAATTTTCAAGCATATTACTTCCAAATTTAGTCTATAAGTGTAAGTTTATGAATTTTATTTAACATCTAATAAAATGTAACATATAATTTATAAAAAGGAAACGTATATATAATTATTATAAAATACTTGTTCAATTGTAAAAATGCATATTTCCGGTTCTACGTTTAAATATACGTATTGTAAATAATTATTACTCTAATAATTCACTTAATTACTTTATCTGGATTTTAAATAATATATAAAAAATATTATTCATTATTGATAATATATAATAGTCGACTATTTATTCGAAATGATATTTTTGTGAGTTGCAATTTACCTTTATAAATAATCAACCAAGTTTTATTTATAAAAATAAGGTTAAGTTGTTAAAACAATCAGAATAATAACATTGTAATATATTATGACTAAATGTTACTTAAAAATATGTAGATGGAAGCAGATATAGATATGTATATTTATATTTCTTATGCAGACTGTAGAAATGTTCAAAAAAAAAAAATTGTTTAAGAATAATCCATGATCACACTCTACTATTTGTACAATATATTAAATAGTACGTAAAGCATATAAATAGCTATGAGTATAAAAAGAAAAAAATGGCTACATGAGTATAAAAAATGGCTATATACTGTGAGTATAAAAAATTAAGGTTAAATTTATTTTTTAAATTTTCTCTTTTTAATAATTTTATTATTAATTTTAATTTATCTTACATTATTAATGTAATTTTCATTTTTATTAAATAGACGTCAAAGTAATAAAATTAATAACTATTATTTAATATGTTAAATTAAAATTACTGCAATATAAATTTATATATAGCATAATTTGTTTTATCAGTTTATGCTTAATTTTAAATTGTTGGTTTGAAAAAATAGTGATTTCTATCAGAAATTTAAATTAAGTATTTTATTAGATTGTTTTAAATTGAATATTAAATTACCTTATCGATAACTAAATTTTGACCTATTTTAAAATAAAAGTAGATATCGTAATTATATTTGATAGTATTTTCTATTCCAGACAATTTTACAAATAGCTAAAACATGTCTCCTATATTTTTAGGAATTCTTCATTTTATAGTAAAAATTAAATAAATAGTACTTAATAAAACTTATATATACATTATCTGGTTTAAATTAAGCTTTATAACAAAATTATTTCAAATAAGAAATTTTTAAATAATAATCTATAACCACATTATTTTCTAAAATAATTACATACATAGGTTCATAGAACGTCAGCGACACGTATTACAAGTTTTATTTGAACATTTTCCCCGTAAAAGAAATAGAAGAAACAGCAACTCACTGAAGCTCAAAAATTGACTGGACCAAGGTTTTCTTACACATATGTTTACATTTTAGCAATTATTTTTAGAATTCTCAAATTCGTATATCTGGCCACTGTAGAAAGATTGCACAAACATTCAGAATTCATATCGAGAATGAACTTGAGAATGATTTTTGATATTCTTAATAATACACAATTTCACAAATTATAACATGACATTGACTTGTCGTTTGTTAAAGCTTTTTCTCACTTTTACTATCTCTCTTTCTCTTACTTTATATATATATATATATATATATATATATATATAAACTGAAGTACGGAAAAAATCTTTTTCCTTGTTTTATTCTGTCTGTCCTTATCTCTTTTATACATACACGCATTCATACTCTCTTTCTGACTCTGATTTCTTTTGTTTGTTTCAAAACAAATGTTAATAGATTAAATTGTTCGTATAATTATGAATTTGTTTCTTGTTAATATACCTTGTACTCCGTATTTTCTACTAGTGAAAAAATGACACGAATTATTTGTGAATCACGAAAATGTACAAATGCTAATTTGAGAGATAAGAACTGTTAAGAATATAATAACATGTAATATAAGATATAAGTTTTACATGCCTTTTAACTTTATTTTTCAATTTTTAACTTGAGCTCATATACTGACTTTAGAGCTTTACTATATTTTTATTTGAAATTGTAAATAAGATTGTCAATTTTACATTTGATTAGCAGATGGATTATGCATACTAAATATTATAATAAATCAACTAAATTTAAATATTTTCAAATCGATATTTATGACATTTATTGTTTTGAATAAAATTATTATAAAATTAAATTTGAATAATAATAAGCTTTTTCATTTATAGTTTCAAGATAATAGATATACATTATAATTTAAGGACACTGTAAACTAAGTAAATGTATTCTATTAATATGGTAATTAATTGAATATAAGACTGTTAAATTATTTCACTAATTTGTTGTAATACATTGACAGAATCTAATTAAATTAGTAATGTATTTGATAAAATTTTTTTATAAAAATTTGTTATAATTGTTGTTTTTAAATACGTAGAAAATAAATCAATAACATAAAAGATATGGACTATTAACATAAAAGGGATACCGATTACACCATAAAGGTTTTTATAGCTTCTTTAATTACTAAAAAATACTTTATCAAAAATAATTTTTTAAAATAAATTCAATGAAATCAATTAAATTTGTATAATATATAACAAATATATAAATAAAAAGAATTCAATCATTATATATGTGTAATAAAATTTTATACTATACTTTATCTGAATTATAGATACATCATAAAATAATTAGATGAACATTAAAATTACTTTTTTCATAGTTAATATTATTAAAATCCTTTATAATTATTTTTCATTTTTTAATATAATTAGACATATGTATTTTTGAAAAATTGTTAAGCGATTGTTTTTTTAAATTTTCGTTTTATATAGAAAGCAATAAAGAATTAAATTATCTAGAAAATTATACTTTAATATTAGAATGAATCAATACAAATTATTTATATTATTAATTTTGAAATATACGTAAATAGTTATCAGTAATATGACATAAATTATTATTCAAACTGATAGTAAATTTTATAGGCAACAGATAATGAATACGCAGATAACTATCCATAGACTATCCACACAAATGAAATTATTTTTTCAAAAACGATGGCATTAATAATTTTTTTATTTTTTGCAACATGTCTTCTGCATCAAGAACGATCGAAAATTAGGATAAATAAAACATTTCAAATTAATTAAAACGTTTTTTTTTTCTTTGTAAATATTATGATGATATAGTAAATTATATTCGAGTGAAAAAAATTACTCCTTAAGAAGAACTAATATAATAATAATGAGTTAAAGGCCATTCATTTTTAACAAGAGTATATGAACGCCCTGCGACTGATATCTATAATTTTCAAATGCACTGAAAATATTGCTAAATATTGCATTCAGCAATATGAGGTGAATGCAATTATCATCGGAGTCTTGTTTCTCACCCTCATCTCCTCCGGTGTACACATGCTAGTTATCTCAATGTTATCGACACTGGCAATCAATTTTCACCGGGTCTCAAGGAGAAGCTCCCGCACGTGGACGCGGGCCTATAATAAACACTGGTAGTGCGTGGCCCTAGAATTCTGCTTTGTGTTCTCTTGCGGGATTTTAAAATAGATCAGCAGCGAATCGACGAGCCGTCATGGCCGCAGAAAACGCTTCGTCTCGTGCGCTTGCAAAAGCTGTTTGATTTTTAGGTTACGGTTGCCCGCGCGGTATACCGCCGCTGAATCCCCGTGACACAGCGAAAAAATCCCAGCGTCTCTAGGATGTACGGACTTTGATGTTCGATTTTTACGACGCTAGGCATCGTTTTGTTATAGTTTGGGATACGGGTTAACGCGTTAATACTGACTCGCCGCTAGACATATATACAAGATATTAAGATGCTACTCGAGCGAGCCGGCGTTTGTATATTTATTCTCGGTACTGATATTCTTATGTGTTTGTTATTTTCCTTTATATATAGCATTAATTGACTTGACTTTGGTGATAAATATTTCGTGTTGTTGCAGATTCACTCATGTCATATTATTTTTATAATTCTGTTATTAACACAGTCTTCAAGTCTGCTTATTTAAAAAATATAAAATATAAAAATTTGTATTTACTCGTGATCCATATCATTCATACGATTGATAAGAGAGTCAGATTCTTTGTGAGTTTACAGTTCACGTGATAAAAATAAAATCTATTACGTGCTTATTCAACTTTTTTTATGCTCCAGAACTTTTTATACATTGTTCTAAGAAATTTCATCGATGTTTTATAGTCATAGATTCAGTCTATATTTGATACATGATTTTCAGGTACCGTATATTTTCAGTAATTTAATAATATACATGAACATTATCCTCGTCGAAAAAACTATCTCGAATTCATATCATCCACTGACACTACACAATTGACAAACTCGACATTCTGACGTAAAAAATCAGACTCCGATAGTGATGCAGACACATTTTTCACACGATATTTTATATAGGAATTCTCGTGACGCAGAGGCGAACTTAACGTCGTTTCGATAAAACTGCAAAGCCGAGGATTAAACTCTATTAAATGCAAAATAGGATGTTCGAAAAAAGTGGATTTTCCGGGATAAAAAACAGTTCAACCTTTAACAGCCCCGCACATCACATTGTTTGAGCTAATCATTGCAACGTTCTGGACCATACTAGTTCGGGACGCTAGAGCGTCTTTTCTCTATACAGCTCTCTTTGTTTCTGTCTCCAGTTTGCACATAGAAGAGAAGTAGCAGCAGTAGCAGCAGCATCAACAGCAGCATAAACGAGGGGATCGATTCGCACAAGAAAGCATAGGCAGAGGGAGCGAGAGAAAGAGCACAGATGAGCAGGAAAACGACAGCAGCAAAAAGAGAGACAACATGACACTTCCTTTAGCCGAGAGTCATCTTTTGTCAGTAAAATGCATCTAGTGTGAATACACAATATTGCTCTAACGCCGGAGTCGTATGAACTCGCGTCACTAGATTTTTGCGGTACAGGGCAAGCGGTTGCCGCTCCCCCTGCGTTTTCTCACCATCGCTCATACAGATACGCTCACGTACACACACACACGCGCGCGCGCACTCTCTCTCTCTCTCTCTCTCTCTCTTTCTTTTTCACCCCCACTTATACAGATGTAGACGCATGCATTAGCAAGGAGATAGCATTTCGTAAAATCAAGGGCGGTGACGTGGGCGACTTTATACATGTGCGCGCACCTCAGATATTCCACGCACCAGGGACCTCATTTAGAGCGACTCTCGTGAGATCACGGACGCACGATCATTATAGATTATGCAAGAGTTATTTCTAGTCAGTTTGTTATTCTTATTGACGAATTTTGGGGTCAGCTACATGAATTTATACAAAATTTGCTGTCCATTATTTTCTGTTATCTTTTTTGTTAAATTGTTAATTTTAAATTGATATTTATAGTAATTTCTTTCATTTAAAATAACACTTTTACCTAATATATTAGAAAACAATTAGTTTGACATATAAACGTTTTCAAATAAATAAATATTATTATTATTATTATTCAATATTATCGTAAATAAAAATTTTTACATTGTAAGAAATATATTTAGTTGATAAGAAAAAATATTACGTGTTTGATATTAGTGTAAATTATTCAATTTATCATGAAAAATTTATTATAAAATATTTGATAATTTATAGTTTTTGTTAGATATTTGTTGTACAATATTGCAAACGTAACTTATAATTTTATTATTAATTATTACTGATTTAGATGGATACGATTCCAGCATTTTAATTAAATATTTTATTCAATTTTTATGATTAGACTGGCGCATCTTTAAACGTTTTCAAAGTTTTATAATTATTCTGTTTAGTAAAAAATTTTGTAAATACAATAATTGAACGTAAGAATTTAACAGTATATATTAAAGAATAAAAAGAGTAATTTAGTACGCTTTATTTCTTTTTATAAAAGGCATAGTTCGAAGATAATTTGTTTGAAGTGTTATAAATTAAAAAATGAATGAAAGTACCACAAGTATCCTCTAGATTAAAATGACAACAAACTCAGTCATCGGTCTTTCATTTTATATAATTCTTGTGGCTAATTAGTATTGATTCTTGTATTTAAAAAGAATGAAATAAACTCTTTAATCTTAAAACGGGTAATAAATTTGTCTATTCTCGTCGACAAATATTTCAATTTCTTTTACGTATATTTGAAAAATATTTCTGCTATTAGTAATATACGTCGAGCATTTAAAACATCTTATTTACAGAACTATTATTACAAATATTTATTTCAAAATATATAATAACACGCATTAAAAACAAAGAAAAACAAAGATTAGTCACAAACACTTATAGAGAAATTATTCGGCTTTAATGACACACAAGATTCGATGGGTTTAAAGGACAACTTTAAGAAAAATAATAATTTGGTTTATGATTGTTTGTTCGTTTCAAAGAGATACGGGTATATTGTGACCTTGAATATAGCTTCATCCAAATTTTAACTTATGGGTAGTAAACGACTCATTGCTCATTGCAGTATTGGCTGTGTCACAACACGATTAATCATCAATCGACAATGTCCATTACTTCTTATACAGTGGAAATAATTATTAGCAACTGACTTCGCTTAGTAATGAATCTTGACTTTAAAAAAAAAAGACTTAATTATGTATGAAAAGAGAATCCAATAAAATTATTACGTATTTATAATTTTATTTCATTAAATTACCCAAAAATTTTAATTTTGGTACTATTATTAATATTATTATTAATTTCATAAATTATTTGGTAAAATATACCAGAACAAGTATTTTTAATTTTGCAAGTGAAATATTAATTTTTATTTTATATTAATATTATATATTAATAATTTATTGAAGGGTATTATTTAGATTCACAATTACTTTACTTTTTATGAGATGTTTATGTGAAATGAGGCAAGTTCTGTTTTATGTAAAAAAATTATTATTTCGATTTTATTTGCTCAAATAATTCATAATTGCATATCGCGTATAGCTTTATGCTTTTAGGGAAGCTTCAATTATAAATAGTTCTTACACACCTGTTTAGAAAAAACTGTTTTCTGTTCTGATTATCCTCATTTTAAAATTAACACTTATTTATATTTTTAAACGTATTTTATTTACTTTTTCCAATTGTAATTTCAAAAATGTATTAAGGAACTCCCAAATAAAACGAAATTTTATTTAAAATGGTATTATTGTAAAAACAACGATTGAAGTTTACATATATATATATATATATATATACATCACCTATAATTTAGTTTTATTATTGGTCAAGGAAAATGTATAAGTCACATTTATAAAAATTAATCAATCGAACTATTTCATTTAGATATGTAATTTAGAGTTACTTATTGGTAAATTTACATAACGAGTACATTATTAAAAGAGTAAATATAAATACAAATGTTCAGTATATAAAATAATTACAAAGGATAAATATTAAAAGTATTAAAATTTGTTTAATTTATAATTTTCAAATTAGTATATAGTATCATTCTTTAGACTATTATTATGAAATATATGGCAAATATATGGAATATTGATAATTTAAATTCTGATTAATAAGTACAGACAATCCATTCGGGTATATTTCTAGCTTTATAAAACAGTAATATAAGATCTAATCCAATAATAGCAATAATTTAAAGATTTATATAATCTCCAGTTTGCTTTCATTGGCGTTATCTAAAATGATATTAACCGCCACTATTCATTTTGAAAATAACATCAGACTGCTGAAAAAGCTGATTAAATTTTTCCACTTATTCACTAAGATATACACAGTCGATAAATATACTTATCCAATGTTGGAGCTGCTTTAGCTCTAATTCATGAATTTTTTCATGCAAGCATTAGAAGACGACGTTTACAATGCCAGTAAAAAAATCCCAAGTTCATGTCATTATAAGAAAAATCTACTAACCTTAACTTTCTTGAGGACTTCTTCGGGTGGCAGATTGGCGACAGTGCCCATTTGTGTGTCGACCCAGGCCTTGACGGCGGCACTAGAGTCCTTATATTGTTCCCACAGTCTGACCGCGTGCTGATATTTGTTACAAAGAGCACCCAACTCTGACTTTGTGTTTTCCCAAGCCTGCACAGCCTCATTTACCACGGCGTCGATGCGTTCGCTGACTTGAACCGCACAGGACTCACGCAGTGGCTCTGCTGCTGACCTCAGCTCATTTATCAAGACTTCGCGCTTTATGAAGTTGACATTTAAGCCCTACAATGATAATAGTTTTTTTTATCTCATCTTTATTTTATTATTTAGACCATTGGTAGCTAGTTTAGTTGGCTGGGTAGCAAACATTTGTATATACTCGCTCTTAAGGCTTTACATTGGTAAGAGCGTTACATTGGTACATTAAAGTTTTTTTAGAGCGAATTTATTGCTTGAAATTCATGAGCTTTAATAAGTACTATTTCATTGCTTAGGGAGTAAACGTTACAGGATGGGATTTAATGATGTAATGTATTTCAAATAAAAATACTATATTTATTATTTTTTTAAATTTGTAAGAATATAATTTATCATCAATTATGAATTACGATGGGACAATCTATAAATCATTACTTACAAGTATTCAAGTAGTTCTGTGGTAATGATATTTTTCCACTTTAGAAAATACATTTTTGCTACATACATTTACAAAATTTATAATGAAAGTGAATTTTTTTTTTAACTGACATTATTATAATTATTATATATATTATAATTAAAAAATGTTTAATAATGATAAAGGATAATTATTTTTTTCTTTCCATAAACTTATACAATTGTGTATAATCTTTTTAAGTGATAAAATTAGAAAGTAAAAAATAGTATAAAATTTTAAGATTATTATTCTCAACTTTGCATAAATATTTCCCTACTACGATACAAACATTCGATATCATTTTAAATTTATTAAATGCAAAATTGTATTATTCATAAATATTCATAAAATAGGTAATCAGTGTAATTTATTAATTAAACAATTATTATTTTATATCTTTTAATAACTTTCGACAGATTAAGATATCATATAAAAAATAATTTCTTATATCAGTGTCTAACAATTTTAGAGTAATATAAACGTTAATTTTTAAATTATTTAAGTAATATTTCAATAAATAAATTATGGAGCTAAATTTATAGAATTGTGAGTGTACAAAGCTTGAACACAATGGCTATATAAATTATTACGATAAATATTATTTATATGGCAGGAGGCGAGCAAAGATAGGCAATAAAACTTTTTTGTATTATGCGAAAGCTGAAAGTAAAATCTTTAGATTGAATCTAATAGTAGATATAAATAGTACAGCTCAACGAAATACGCGTACGTTTCTTCGAGCTTAAGACGCATGAATTCGGTCAGCATTTAGAGAACTAATTCTGTGTTGTACTTGCGAGTTCGTTAACCTATGTCACAAATTCTTAAACTATTCTTTTATTAATAACAAATAATAAATTTAATCAATATTATGTGTGATCCTTAAATGGTTGCATTAATTGGTTGAATTCACAGTAAAGATGCTTAAACCACGCAAACAACTCAGTAAATACTATAATAAACACAGGATTATGATTTAATTAAATAATACTCTTATCGTAAATACATTTTTTATTTAGTATATATTAAATTCGATAATATCGTAATATTTTTTTATTATATATAACTTTAACTTTATAACTTAATCATATATAACTTAACTTTCTTTTTAATTACTTTATTGAAATGCAATATAAAAATTAAATATTGAACAAAAATGTTGAAAAATTCTTTTAATTCTAACATCGATTATCTATATTGATATTGAATTTATATATATAAATTATATATCGAAGATTAATATTCTACTTAAGTATTAATAATGAGTGTAAGCTTTTTAATATTTATAAAATTAGAGGCTTCTTTTACTTTAATAATTTTCAATCAAATGTGTGTTTTTTCTTAGATCAAAAAAAAAAAAAAAAAATAATTTAATGTAATTTTACAATACAAATAATGATATATTTATATAAAGCACACATTTTTAATATGAAATTTGTTTTCTAATTTTAGAATTTATAATATAAGAAAAAATAAATTTATGACATAAAACATATAAAAGTGTATAATGCAAAAGAATTTATTGTTATGACTGTGGGACTTCTATTTATAATTTTCAAATTTAAAGTCTTATTTATCATATTGTATTATTATACTTGGCATATTTTTTTAACTATACGAAACAAATTATTAAAAATTGTAATTTTAAAATTAATCCTTACTATTTGATCGGTACAATTGAATGTTTAAGCCATTAGCAAATTATATTTATGTACTTAGATGAGGTTGTGGTTTACTTGAAGCTAAACAATGCTAATATTCTATCGTGTATCCTTTAATATAATAATACGTAATATTCTATTTCAATAGCAATAATTGATCTCACTGTAACCTGATACATTGTTATAATTTTTATTGTAATATTTATTGAGATTGTCATTCGTAAATCATAGAGTTCACTTAAGTGCATCGTTATTATACTTGTAAACGATTAAAATTAAACTGATTAAAATGAACAAAATAAATAATGCTAAGTCTTATTAAGTCTTATAATATAAGTAATGTATTTCGTATTTTGGTTTATATGTTTTGGAATTAATTATATTAAATTTTTACAATAAAATTGTTAGTAATATGCAATTTGTTCTTCTAGGTTTGCAATTAACCTAATCGCAACTTCTGAAAATAATTGTCAATAATTGTACATTGATGCATATGCTCAGTAATTAGAAGTTAATGTTTATTGAAAATAATAATTCGTAATTTTTAAATTTGATTTAATCTTCAATTCAAGTAATTTATATATAATAATTTCAAAATTTCTTATTTATTATTTGTTCTTAGTTTATAGTTAATCGTAAATCTTATTTTTAAAAATTAAAGAGTTTATTCTTCATTGTTATTTGTATTTTTTAGATACTTTCAATTAATCATTTAAATAAAATCCTAATGTTTTAAATTCCTTATTTATGGTTACTCCAACAAAATATATTTTAACGATTATATTGTACAAGAGATTATTCAAACAATTAAAAGAAAATAATTCCACTTTATTTTGTTTTGGAGATTTTAATTAAAATAAGAGAAATGATGATGAAGAAAAGTTATTGGAATTTACATATCTGGCACTTAATAATTGAAAATTATAGTGAAAATATTTTTATGTTAATTTAATGAGAAGTATATACAATTATTTAAATATCTAAAGTTTTGTTCGTTATTACATTTAAATGGTGTTAATTTATTTTAAACAAAGTCGATAAACTTCTGTATCCGACATTAAATATATATATATATATAAATTTAATAAATTAATTTACGATTTTAATAAAAACACACTTATAAGTTATTAAATATAAATAAAATACAGAAACTTAAAATCAAAGTTAATAGAAAGAAATATAAGCATCAAATGAACTTTGCTTATTTTCTTGTAACACTTTCTTAGCATGCATTATTTATTGCTCATTATTGTATAAGCAAATAAGTAAAAACTGAATAATAATAAAAAACAAACATAAAACTAGTCTGTTATTGAGCGTTTGAAGGAAACGGAATAAAATTTAATGATTCAATTACTGAAAACTTACGTGAGAATTATTTCTCTGAAACTATGTTTTTATCGCCTCTACTTTTCTTGTCTGTATTATCAGCTGTTATCGTATCTGTACATGACTTTATACCGTGCCAGATACATATGTGCACGGTAATACAACAAAAGATTTCTTTCATCTCATGTAAACGATGTTTTTTTCGAAATTGGAGGAGTAAGACTTAATTTTCTAAATAAGGTTAATCGTTTAGCTTATTCAAATATATATATTAAATGGTAGTTGGTAAATAGATGTTAATACATACCTATATTTAATAAATGTATCAGATTTCAATTTTAACCTTTATTTAAATTAAAAAATAAATAAAATCTTATAGTTTTGTCTATATTAAAGATACACATATGTATATTCCATTGTTATTCACAATTCAGGCGTGCATAAATAATTAAAAATGTTAGCTGAATGAAGTTCAAAATTCTTCATAAATGTTATATGAAAATGTAATTTGATATAAAATGAATGTTGGAATGTATTAGAAGAATTTAACGATATAAAACATAATTAGTTCACAAACAATACATACTTTGCAAACATTTTAAAGACAATATATGCTTAAGTTTGTATACAATTAACATTATTCTGTTAAGAATATAACAAACCATCATTAAAACTCAATCTGTATTAGAAATCAGATCCGTATTCCTCGTATTGTTGCATATGTACACAGGTTTCAATAATATCGCAGTACTCAAACATTTATTATATTAAATAGATGTGACCGGAAATAATATACCGCAGCAAAACGTGCGCGTATATACATTTTAAAGCATGACCGCGTGCTACAGATTTCCATAATAACGGCCGCTTTTATACGAATCGACTATAAACGATCTCTCACGCATTCCCACTTACCTTGCCACTATTTATTCTAGTGTTCTTGAATTAAGATGTATTATCCGATGTTATTTACACATTAGTTCAAACAAATCGGTAAATATTTCACGTTTACTTCTTGCTTTCTGATGTTTATCAAGTAGTTAGGTAAATCGATCTCAGTGGTAATCTTTTAATTCGTTCGCTACCATTTATCAGATAAACATCTTTAATTTATCGGCTTTCATAAAAGATGGAGAAATAGCGCTCTTGCCAGCAATCAGCGATATTGCTTATCAAAGAAGAATTATTAACGGGAGTTCGCAAAATAAGATCATCAGTTAAACAAGGCGAGGCATTTGGAGCCGCAAATGTCATAGATTGAAATTAATGATCGGCTCTCACTAATGTCGATTTTTATAATAGCTTACTTGAAGCTAAACGAAGTGCATCGACACGAGCGGTCTGCCCATTCGGCGCGCATTTTAAATTCACCAGCACTCGTTGCGGCCGATATTTTCACCGGGGATACTAGAGGCAATTAGCACAGTGGGTGGGTACACATTAGTGGTGGATGCCGAACTACAAGTTTTGGCACAATCAATCGAGCAGCCTTACAACGCCGAACCCCGCGGTCAACTGACTGATTAGGTAGCGCTTTGAATAGTTTGAGAATGACGGGCGATCTGGTTGGGGGAGGGGGCGCTGATATCGGCCCAATACTCTGTACGAGTCGAGCATGCGCCCGGCGTTTATCGATGCCGACTTCGAGAGGTTCTTGGTTTTTTGACGACCTCTAGGTTTGAAGGGATTACTTATTGTGGAAGAGGGGAGGAGAGAGGGTATGCTAAAAGAAATGCTGAAAAAATTACGAAATTGAGGGTCCGGTCCGAGTAGATGCATTTGTAAATGAAATCATGAGATTTAATAATCAATGGAAGAGTTAAAATGAATGACTTTAAGTGAATTTGCGTGGGAGATGTGCTTTTTCTGCGCGATTTATAAGTCAAATGACATGTACATCGAGTTAACTGATTTGGGCAAATTATAAGTAATTTTTAGATAACCGATATTTTAATTTTAAAATATTTGGAAAAATGATTATGCGCATTTCTACAAAACCATTATTTTTATTTCTTGTAATTTCTTGTTGCAATTTTAGTATTGTCTTATTTAATGATTGTTTAACATCTTGCTTGAAAGTTAATGTTTTGAAATGTATTAAAAAACAATTATGCTAATTGAAAAATTGATATTCATTTTAAAATTGATTGCTAAATTTTTATAAATATCTTCATAATGTACAATTAATTTAATTTTAATTCGTGAATTTAATAATCCTCTCAATATTATAATTTACGATTATTTATTATTATGATTCTTTAAAGTAAAAGTAGTATGTTTAGTAATTATATTACTTATTATATATTATATTACATTATATATTATATATTATACTATACTTATTATATAATATCAATTGTTATACTTAGATTTCATTGTATATAATTTTTATTGAAATTAAAAATTAAAAATTGATAAATTATGGATCAAATATTATTTCAAATATAATTTAATACAATTCAAATTTAAAAATCTTTTACCAAAACTTGTTACTATTAATATAATTATTAATATTAACATCTTATAAATTACTTTTTAATGGCGCTGTTTAAATAAATATGCAAATCATGGATCCAATTTTATTTCAAGTGATAGTTTAAATGATTTTACAACGATATCAATTCAGATATAGTACTCAGTTGTACATACGGCCGGCTTAGTTAATGAATTTTGTAATAAAAATATTAAAAAACAAAGGTAAAATTAATTTCCATGTATTTAAAATTTTTTATTTCATAAAATCATAAATATTAGTAAGAATTTAAGTTAATTTTTTAGTACACATTAAAATTTTAGGAATAATTTTTTTTATTAATATATTAGCATAATATAATGTACAATTAATTCACGTTAAATTTATTTCACCGGCATTATTTACAGATTTATCAAATACCATTTAATCGAACTTGTTATTAAAATAAAATGTTTGAATACTATTAAATTATGTAAAAATTAAAGTGAAATAATTTCACATAATAATTTGCACATAATTAGTTTTTTAAGTGACGGCGTAGAATATTAAAAGTTTTATTATTAATAATAAATTATCTATAAAGTACTATTATAAATCTTTGTTTAGATATTTTAATGAATTTCTATAAAAATATATAAAACCTTAAGAGAAAAGTCAATCAATCGAATAGCAAATGTATGCCAGCTATATAAACCACAGCTAATAATAAAAATAATAAATAGAAAATCATAAAAGAACACTTGTGCACATTTAACCAAGCCGGACTTTATACATGCGGCCATTGCGACAACAAAGATTGGGGGCTCAAATAAAATCGTCTAACCTCGAGTCTTTCCGTAGCTTTGAGCAGTCGGTCATAATCGACGCTACCCTGTACCGAGAGGAGCTCCATCATATAGTCGGCCTCTTGCACCGATTGTTGTACAATCTCCAACTGCTTTTCAAACCTCCGCCAGAGCGTCAAGCGGCTCCTGAGCGAGCCGAGAAGTTTGACGCATTTTGCCTCAAGAGATACATGCTTATCCTGTAGGCCAGAAATATCGCGCTCAACGCCGACCGGCGATACCGAGATGCGCATACCCATCGGAAGAGTGTGCAAGAGTTGTCGTAAGCTCATGATCGCTTGCCAAAGATCTGCGAGATCCTGGGTGATGTCCTCACAGCGCTCGACCGCTGCTGCGACGGTTTCGCAACATTGGCGCTCGCTGCCCTCGAACTGCTCTAGGGTCAGCTCGTGGCGTTCATGAACTTTACGGACACGGTCAATGCCACGTCTCAGGTTCTGAAGTCGCTCGCGTAGTAGCTGGGCCGCCTCGAGTTCTTCGCCAATGTGGCCTTCAAGGCGCTGCGCCGTCGACAAGAGCATACAGACGCGTTCGCTCTTCGCCGCCGGAAGCAGGCCCAATCGGCCCAGTTCGTCCTAAAGAAAGACAGAGGAAAAGGTTGGATTGATAATTATTCTTTTGATATTCATGCCATTCATTAACTACTCGCAAACACGTGAGAAGATAGAAATTTTATCTAACGTCTGCCTAATATTGATCTTTATTATTTTAGCATTACCAGCTTACATTACTATTTATTCACTATTGAAAAGATTATTTACAAGCTTCAATAGTTGCAATAAACTTTACATACTTTTTACAATATTAATATTTCTTTTAGTTTAACTCTATTTTTTACACTTACAATTGAAATATGAGAAAATTAAAAATTTAACATTAGTTTACAGCTTCCACTATAAACTATAAAATATTTAAAAACTAAAAGTTATGAAATCTTTAGGTAAGGTATTGTAAATTGTCGTATTAAATATAAAGTACTATTATCGTGAATTTCTTATTACATGTATCAACGCGTTGTAATCAACTTTTCATATATGTATCAAAATTTTGATACACCGATTGTGTAGATATTATCTTGTAACATTATTTTAATAAAACGTGTGCTAATGGCTTGAATATTTCATGTCTAATAGTCAAATCAAATTACCCAAAATAAAACAAGGTTCTTGTTAAAGAAGACTTTACAATTTCTTTACGTATAATTATTGTTTAACTTACAATTCAGTATCCAGTATATCCATAATAAAAACAATAAATAAATACACACGCAGTCAAAGATACGAAAAATTGAAATTATTTCATGATTTTCACATAGCAGTTACATTTGTATTCTAAACTATTTCTCTCAAATAATAATTATATAATTGTGCTTAAATAGTATGAAATAGTAGCTTGTAAATATTTAATTACTGTATATATAATTTTTGGTATACGCAAATATAAAGCTGCACAGATATTGTATTGTCCATTTGTTAATTTTTTTTTATTTAATATTTTTTTTATCGATGAAAAAATAATATTATTTAATGTAGAATTTATTTATGCACATGGATTTATATACATATTATATAAGTATTATATAAGTAAAAATGAAAATTTAATATTTATAAATTAATGGAAAATTTTTAATTCTTTAGTTTTCCTATATTATTTTTACCTGTATTATATATACACGTTCGAATAAAACTGAAAGTCTTTCAACATACAATTCTAATTCTTCTTCGGTTTTTATAACACCATGAAATTCATTATTCGTTGCTCGAAGTTCATGTAATTCTTTTTCGAGAATATTTAATTTTTCATCGACTGGTATAACTTCAGATGACATATTATTTTTAACGACATCCTGTATACTTTTTAGCTTTGAGTTTACATTTTTCCAGCGTTTTTGAATTCCTTCATGAAATTGTCGTTGAACCATTTCGTCAGATAATGAAATAATACAAAGAGCTTGTTCAAAACAATTATGTACTTCATTTAGTATGTTATTGTGTACTTCATACTGAGCTTTAATTTCCTATATATAAAATATTTTTTAATTATTAGTTACGAAATCATCGATATATGTGCACACGTATATATTTAATAAACAAGAAATATATAGCATTCTAATGATAAATAAACTTAAATTGTATTTTTTACATCATATAACATAATAATTCTTTAGTTTATTTATATATTTTATCTATTGAAAACAATTGATTGGTTTATTTTTTGCACGTGTATAATTCTATTCATAATATTAAAATGCGTATGCATAATATATGTGCACATCTGAATTTATGAATAGTTTAATTATTAATGAATATATAAATGTGAAAGGTTAAAATAGTTGCCTATTTCTTAGTAATTTTATTTAAAAAAATGTATGAAATATTTTGTTATAATTTGCACCTCTCAAATTCTAAACAGTTTATTTATAAAAAAATTTATTGTTTCAGCTTAAAATATTATTCAAACTTTATTTTTAGAAAATGCTAAAATTATTTAACTGGTGTATTTTTTAATACAATAATAAGTGTTAAAAATCAATAAAAAATAATTTTTTAAGATTCTAATTTATAAAGATTCATTCAGATTTTATTTTTATAAATTGTATTTAGAAACATAAAAAAAATTAATTAATCATAGTAAAAAGTTAAATTCTTTAAATAAATCTCACCCAAAATTGTCTCATATGTCCATCAGTTGGGTCATTAACTGCAGCAAGTTCTCTTTCAGCTCTAGACATCCAATTTTCAAGTCTGTTAACCAACATTCCTTGATTGTTCCAGCTTTCACGAAAGGCTACCAGACGTTTAAGTGAAGAATCAACTTTTTCTTGAAGTTTTGTTATCTCGTCAAGTACATTCTCATAACGATTTTCTGGATCTTCAATAGTAATTAGATTTTGAAGGTTGTGAGCTACATCTAGTAATTGAATCAGGCGGCCACGATGATTTGCTATATCTAATGATAAATTCTAAAAAAGAACATCATAATTTATATTGTTATTATTAACCTTTAGATGTAATAAAATATATATTGTATCATAAATATTATTTATTTAATTGAGTAAAATTTTCCATTATATTTATATTTTTGAATAATATAGTTAATATGTATTTTTTGTATTAATTTTTATAATTACAATATTAAAAAGTTATTATTAACGATAGTAACTTAATTTATTATAGTATTATAAGTCGATAATTTTCAATTGCTGACCTTGCGTACTGAAATACGTTTTGTTAAAAAATGTTTAGAAAATTAAAAAAAGCTTTTATCACTGAAGCACTTTAAAATGAAATGGAATTTTTTAACAAATACTTTAAACTATATCACTCAATTTTTATATTTATTTGTATATTTTACTTTCAATACATATTTTTAAATTCAAAATTATTTTCATAAATATTTCATTTATTTTTTATTGATCGAAAGCAAATAAATTAATACTTAAAAAATCATCAATTATGTTACCTGATATAATGATATGTATTGATCGTAGTCTGTAGATGTGACATTTTGCAAATCAGGAATCCGTTGAAATGCAACTTGAAGCCATCCATTTTCTTCCTTAATTCCTTGTTCTAAGACCACCCATCTAGAAGCCGCTAAAGACATTTGTTGTGCTTTCGATGATGCTTTATCCAATAATAGAATAGCTTCATTGTGTAATTCTGTGTGAAGTTTTGAATATTTTTCTTTTGTTTCAGGATCTAAATTATCATCTAATGATTCTAAAAGAGCTCTACAATAATTTAAGTTAATGAAGAACTTTCTATGTCTC
The DNA here is from genome assembly GCA_030522565.1 of Ceratosolen corneri. Classification (NCBI taxonomy): domain Eukaryota; kingdom Metazoa; phylum Arthropoda; class Insecta; order Hymenoptera; family Agaonidae; genus Ceratosolen; species Ceratosolen corneri. The sequence goes on from JAPYYT010000195.1 coordinate 43,245, forward strand.
TGTATTTCTTCTCGTAGGTGTTCTAAACTTATAACTGATATTGGACTTTCTAAAAGATGTTTTGCAATTTTTGTAATTTGAGAAAATTCATGTAAAGTTTGTTCGTATTCTTCTATAAGAGCTAATAGTTGCAAAAGTTTTTCTCTTTCGACGTTTATAGTTTGTTCAATATATCGCATTATTTCTTCAGTTTCATTTAATTCTTGAGGAATTTCTTTATCAATATAATCACATAAAAGTTCTTTCATCTTTAAAAATAATTTATTTACTATTTCTATATTATTCAAATTTGTACTTTCTATTATTTCAAATTCTTCAAGTTTTGATAATATTGAAATTTCACTGTTTATTAAGTCATCTAATTCATTCTTTTGCTTTTCGACCATTCTTTAAAACAAAAAATAAGTTATATATATATATTAAATAAACTAATTATTCGCAACAAATATTTGTATTAATAATATTGAAATAAAAAGGATTATATTATTTTAATGTAAATAAAAAATTTGATTTTTCTAAAAATGTTATAGTTAAATCTTATCTAATTTTATAGTTTATCTTTACTAATTATTTATAACTGAAAGAATATATAATTTTAAAATAGTAATTGAAAACAAGATATAATATAATATATACTAACTTTACAATATCGTTTACTTCATTTAAGCATTCATTCCATTTAATTATTTCCGATGTACCACACATTTCCTCGTTTTCAGCTACTTCTTCAATTGCTATAGCTTGCGATTTCAATGCTTGAATATATTGCTTAAGTTTTTCACGTTCTTGTTGAGGATAGTTATGTTCCGTTTCACTCCAGATATTATTTAGCTCATGGATTTTTTCCTTAATATGATGTATTTCATCTTTATATCCAACAACATGTTTATTGTTTTGAGGAAGATCAATTGGAGATTCCTTATTTATATATATTTTAGATTCAATATTTTCCAACCAAGTAGAAAGTGTCTCAACCACAGCAACGAAAATTTGTTCTATTATTGTGCTATTATTCTGTTCTACAGCTTCTCTTAATACTTCCAATTCTTTAGGCATTTCTAATATTTGGTTTTCATTTAATTTCTCTATATCTGATTTTTCGAGTTGAGAAATATGTAAAATATTTGGAAAAAGAGTACGTTGTTTTAAATTTTGTGATTCTTTATCTCGAGACAGCATTAATTTTGTAGTTATAGTCTTCTGTATTATACTATCTTTTGGATTTCGAATAATTTGTATGTCCGGATTTGTAAAATCATTCATATCGACTTCTTGAATTGGATGATTTTTTTTATTATGTATTTTCGAATTTGCAGACTCATGAAATTCAACATTTTTATTATCATTTAATTTGATCTGATTATCACTTTCAATTTTTATATCTTCTGTACTTTTTGTTGGTATTTTAGATTGTTCATTGATACAAATTGATTCTGATTGAGTATACATGTTTATATTATCTTCATTTGCTTGAATTGGTATTATTTTGTCAAGATTTTTATCTATAGTATCTAAACTAAACTCTTTAAATGTTGAGGTATCTTTATCAGATATTTTGAATTGGCCAAGAGACAAATCCAATGTAGGATTTTCATTGGATTCAACAGGGTAATTTTTTTCAATAGTTTTGTTTCGATGCCTCTTTCTTTTCTGACGCTTGACTTTTAATGATTCTTCTTTACTAGGTTCTTGCGTTGTCGATACATCTTGACATGTTAAGTCTGATGAAGGAGTATCACATATTTCAACAGTAGCTTGAATTTGTATTTCAAATGAAGGTTCTGAGGTAGAACTAATATTTTGTAAAGATTCTAAATTTTGAGAGTCATTTGATGCAGATTCAGATGATATTTGTATTTTTGGAGATAATTCAAAATTTTTTGATAATTGAGTTTCCATATTATCATGTGGTAAGTTTTGAATTTCGGATATTTCCAAATGTTCAACATAGAATTTTTCATTCGTTTCATTTTCGGCTTTATCAGATGGTAAACTTTGTATTTGAATTATTTCGGAAGGTGCAGTAGATATTTCTTGTTTCATTTTAGTTTTGGTGGTCAATAATTCAGTGTCCATATTTGCTTCAAACTTAGATGATTGAAGAGGTACCTCTTTATTTTCAGGTATTTTGTTTTCTACTTTAGTAGACTTTTCTTCTCCAGACGAAATATTTTTTGTTGTGGAATAAGATTCTAGTTCAGGTATATCTTGAACTAATTGATTTATTTCTATTCGATTCTGTGAAGCTATTTGAGAACTAATTTTAGATGGATCAAGATTAATTTGAGCAGAATGTTCAATTATCGGTATAAATTCATTCGAATCGGTTTGCGTAGACTCAGAAGTGGTTATATTTTCATTAGTAAGTTTATTAAGTTGATATTCACCTTTATTTATTATGATTGATTCAGTAATATTTGTCAATAAATGCGATTCATTAATTGGTGATAGGTGTGGATTTTCGATAGGACTGGTTTGAGTCATAATTTCTACTTGTTCAGTTGGAGTTGTTTGTGTTTCATATTCTTGAGTATTCAACTTAGATATTGGTTGAAATTCAACGTTATCTAATATAATATTATTTGATAAATTTTTTTGTGCATCAAAATCTTGTTGTTTAGAAATATCAGGAGAACTGAACTTATTAGTTTGTATAGATTTTTCTACAACTTCTACTGATGGGACTGCCATTGTCTGCATTATCATATCTTTACTGACTTTTTCATCTATACTTAATGGGAATGCTTGTTCTTGTACATTATTTACAAATTCAGTTGTTGTTTGAGTATCTTTTTTTTCTAAAAACAATGAAAATATTTTGTAATCGTGAATATTCTTGTTGATATGTAATTAAATATTTATTTTATACATTTTTATTTAATATTATTTAACAGTAAAAATTATTTGGTCTAGTTTCAAACTAATTTTGATTATTTATAAAAATACCTTCAGTTAAATAATTATAATTACAATAATTAAAAAATGTTTACAAAAATTTAAAATAATCTAGTTCGATATTTTTAAAATTATATTTAAGCTAATTTTATACTTTTATTGTTACGAATTAGTCTTCTACTTAATTAATAATCATCGATATTTACCTGTTCTTACACTTTCTTCCGCAAGCAATGTTTGTATTTCTATACTTTTTACTTTAGCAATTATTGTTTGAGAATCTGCTTCTAATAACGTAGGTGAACTTTGTTGTACGGGAGTTGCTTGAAGTGCAATATTTTCAGTTTGAATAATATCAAGCGTTTGCATCGAAGTGTTTTCAATATCTGGCTTGACATCTATTGACGTTTGTAAGCTAACATTTGCTGTAGAGCATGGTGATGTTTGTGTTTCAGTTTCTATTTCTTGTTTTAATGTTTGTATTTCACGTTCAGATTTATCAACTTTATCTAATTTTGGAGATATATTTATTAAATTTATTTGATCGTTTGATATTATTGGAACTACTTCAGAAGTGGAAACTTCACAAGCTTCACTTCCAAATTGACTTTCGTCTTCATTCACTGTATTATCACTTAATTCAGAAAAAACATCATCACTGCTATGTATATCAATGTCTCCCTTCTTTCGTTTTCGTTTTTTTGATGATTTTTTCATTATTTTACTCTCTTCTTTTTTCATGTATTGAGCTTCATTTTCTAATTTCAATTCACTACTTATTTCTTTAGATGATTCAATGTTATCATCTTTTGATAATCGAGTTTTTTGTTTTTTCTTTTTTTTCTTCTTTTTCTTACTCGTGTCGATTTCTGATTCAGGAAGTGCTTCTTCGACAGTTGTTCTATGATCTGCTTCATAACCATCTCCAACAAAGGTTTCTTCTTTTTCTGCTGAAAAAGTATCGGAGGATTCGGTGATTTCATGAACATCAAGTTCAGATTGATATGTTACATATTTAAATGGACTAGATTGTAGTTTATCAATATCTGATGTATTTATTATATTAGTAGTTGTCGGTGAAGCACTAGTTTCTTCATCAGTTATGTTTTCATTTTTTATCTTTTCTAAATGTTTCTTCTTTTTCTTTTTATTCTTTTTGTTTTTGGATACATTTATTTCACTTGCTTCTATTACTTCTTGTGAAGTTTCAGTTGCTTTTTGTAAATTTTGTAGAACTGGTACGAATTCAGAAACAGTTACTTCAGTAGTTAAAGAACTTGGTGTAATTTTACTATTATTAATAAATTCAAGGCTTTCCTTTTCTACAGGTATAATATTAATGCTTTCATCGAATTCATCTAATACTTTTTCCTCAGCTTGTTGCGTATGTGATTCAACAGAAAATAATAATTCATTATTTAATTCTTCTTGATTTTGTACAGATAATAAAACTTCAATATTTTTTATAGTTTTAGAGGATGTAGTATCTGGAATAATTTTACAATTATCATCAATAGTTTCAGTGATTGATTCCTGATGTGAACTTTCTTCTTTTAATACAAATGGATCTATAGATTGATATTGTTTATTTTCTTCGTTTAATGGTTTTATTACATTTATTTTTTCCATTAAATTTTGTTGATTCTCGTTATTTAGTTTGCATTCTTTCTGTGGAGTATCAGTAAAATCTGACTGGAAATCATCGTCAACGTCTACTGTGCATTTATTAATAAAATCAGTGTGCTCTTCTACATCTACTGTGCGAAGTTCTAATTTATTATCATGTATTATAGAAGATGTTCCTTCTAATCTATCTTCAAACTTACAATTAGCGTTTATTATTGTTGGTATATTCTCAATGGTTGTTGATTCTAATGAAGGCATGTCCTTAATTATCGATTCACAAGATTCATCAATAGGAGTCTGAAAAATTATAAATTTTTTAGGATTTACAAATTTCTCATTTTATATAGATCGTAAATATTGGTTTGGAATTATTACCTCGATTAGTGAATGTTTTAATTCATATTTTCCTTCTGGAAATTGTTCAGTCTGATCAATCATTTTTGTATTCTCAATTATATTTGTAGATGCATTATTAAATGATGTTTCAGCACCTTCAGTTTCTCGTAAATTTATTTTATTATCCATTGTATAAGTGTTTTCAAATTTAATTGTATCTTTAATAGTATCAGAGCTTAATTTAGATATTTCTTTCTGTGATTTTTGTGACGTCTGTTTGTCTTGTGGAATTATTTCTACTTCTGTAGATTGCATTTCTAGCTGAGGCCTTTCTATTGTAATATTTGATGGTAAAATATTTGCTTCATGTGATTCAGCATGAATTTCTACTTTAATAGTATGAGAATTAATTTTATTTAGATTTTCTTTATTTCCATTTATTATATCTTTAAAATTATCACTACTATCAACTGTATCTTGATTGTCAGTTTTAACAACATTAATACTAATATGTGGTATATCTTGTTCATCAATTTCAACTTCCTCTGGTTCTTCAACTATCTCTTCACTTGTTACTTCTTTACCATCAATAATAGTGACTTTTTTAATAATACGTCGTGTTTTCCTAATAACCTTTCTCGTTACTTGTTGCACTACTGCATGTACCGTGGAAGTTTTTGTACGATATTCTGTATTTTCTAAAATAGCTTGGTCAATTTCAGGCATATTTGGATTCAAAGTATTACTATCACTTTCTATTATTTGATGGGAAATTTCTGGAGAACCTTGATATTCTTCAATATGTAATTGATCACCAGGTAATCCAGTTACTAATTTACTACCATATGATTGTTTTGTTTCCATTTCAATCACTCCATCTGGTTTAGTTCTAGTCATTGTAAGCTGTTGTCCTTTCATTGTAGCCTCAGAAAATGCTTGAATTACAGACGGTCCGTCACCTAGTTTAGTGGATATTTGTGAAACATGTTGCTTTACTGTTTGTCTATTAGTAATAAGAGTTCTACGAAGTTTGCGCACAATAATCCTTTTTGTGCCATCACTGTCAACTACGACTTCTGTCGTAACATCATCTGGCTCCATAAGAATTGTTTCAAATGACTGAGGAGCAATATGTTGTATATTTAATTCAGAGGTTACGTTTTCTTGTTTCTGTGCATCTTGATATTTCATATCAACTACAATGTTATCACAATTTGTATTTTGCATTTCATACTGTGAATACTCTAGATTCGATGAAGGTAAAATATTTTTAGTTGCAATTTCAATAACGTCGTGATTACCATCTATAATTTTAAGAATTTTTATACTTTCTTGAACTTGTGTATTTTTTGGAAGTCCCAAGTTTGTCGAAAGAACTGTGCTCTCAGAAGTCTGGCAAGCTGTAGTAATTGGCATATGCGTTGATATTTTTTTAGTTAATGACTCTTGTCTAGGTTGATAAATTACTATATCCTGAATTAAGCTCTGTCCTGTTTGCAGAGAAACATCTGCTAAAGATGGTGATAGATTTTCAAGTGAAGAATGAATTGATGATACTCGGTCTAGCGTGGCTTCCGTACTATTTGTAGTTTCGATCTGAGCCAATGGCTCATTTTCGTCGACCATCAGCTGAAAAAAGATTTTTAAGTCTTAGATGACGAAGCATGAAGAGTGCAGAAATGCAAGATGCTAGTTTAAAATTAGCAATGAAAACACTTGAGGCAACATAGAGATCAGTTTGTAAGTGAGACGTTTAAATTTAGAAGATTCCGTCAATCGATTTATGCTACTGACATTTAAGGATTGTAATAATATCATACAGATATTAAATCTATATATCATGATAATTATAGTAACATTATAAAAAAGTCTTATTATGATAATTAAATGTCTAGATTGATTTAAAAATTCTTTAGAAAATGTGACATGCTTAACGGGAAGATTAAAGTTTTAATTTTTAATAAATAAAATAAACGATTAAATTTTTTGTTTTTTTTTTAAGTTTATTTTATTACTTATTTAATATCATTTCTATTTTAAGTAATAATTAAATAATCAAAGTTATGCAATCTTATGTTGAAAATATAAAATACACAAAGTAAATTATATATATACAATATATAAATGTTTGATAAAAAATGATGCGAGTGTGCTATATATTTTCAAAATAGAATTTTAGAGTGATTAATAATTGTGAATTTAAATATTATGTTTTTGTAATACATAATATGAGAACGGAGTTTTTAAAATAGGAACAAAAGCTCATTTTGTATAAATATTATATCAGAATATATGACAAATATATTATTAATAAAATTAATTATTGTAATTATATATTTTTTAAAATTATTATTAAAATGTTTTAAACGAGCATTTATATTTTTAAATATCTGAAGAAATTAATATAAGTACTTCAAGTATTATCTATGTACAAATAATTAATATTTATTTATGTTCTTAGATAGTTTATAAAGATGAAAAAATACGCGTTGAAGTTAATATTCTTAAGTTATTTTTATGTTATAAAAATTGTAAAAAAATTTTTAAATTATCAAAAATAAATTATAAAATTTTATATTTAATTTTAAAAAAGTGAGATTGACTTTTTATTGAATGCCAAATTGTAACGTACATGCAACATCATATGATTAAGATATACATTGGTATTAGATCAGAACAAATAAAGATAAAAAGAAATAAAATAACGTAGGAAAGCAGCGTAGATCTCTTTAATATGGTACAATTCTTACATTACAATGAAATTTTTAAGTATACGCAACTGACATTACATAGTAGTTATACAATATTAATAATTATTTAGAAAAAGTCTGTAAATTAAAAATTTTCCAAGAAAGGCAAAATAAAATATTTGCTGAAAGTAATATAAAGGGAAATAAGGGACAAGTTTAAAAATAAATACCATTTTATAGTTATAAAACATAAGAATATAAATGTAATTCTAGAAGTCGTCATGAATTTATGAATCATAGAAAAGGAAATGTACTGATGTTTAACCATATATTAGGTGTACTAGTATTTAGTTTATAATTTGATAGCGAAAAATCGTATAACTAATACTCTATTAAAATGTTACTCTATTAAAAATGTTGCCATTATGATGATGATAATGATACTAATGATAAAAATAGTGATAACTTTAATGATAATTATAGTACTGATAATAATAACGTTAACGATGATAATGTAATAATGATAATGAAGATTTGAATGATACTATTTATATTTATAAATTTATCTAGACTATAATCCTTATTAAACTGATATCAATATCTTTTTAATATTATTATATTCTAATTTTTCTCCAAACACTGAATCCTTTTACTTTACATAAATGATATATATATTCAATAAATCATATAAAGTATTGTTACTGTATTTTCAGTATAAATTATGAAATAAAATAATAAGGTACTATCAATATTCTTAACGAAAATTCAGTTTAAAATAATAATTCGATCTATTTAAACTAATTGCAATATTCATAATTAAAAATTACGTATTAATAATATTCTCTTGAATTTACAAAATTGAAGAAAATAAATCGTCTATTAATGTTTGTTAAAATTTTAGTATTTCGCGTAAGTATGATTTTTTAATGAATTACTTTATACATCCATCAATAATAAAACTAAAATTAAGTATTTCAAATCATTGAATTGTAGAAATGTCCGTGGTTTGGGCGGGAGATTTGGCGCAATGTTTTCATATTAAGCAAGACCCATCACCCTGGCATGGTGAATTGTAGAAAGAATATAAGGTTCCAAATTCTGGTGTTTGATGTATACCTGCAACTTCAGCAAAACTTGATTTGCCACATCTTGCAAGACTTCTTTTAAATTTTTGGCTAATATTCTAACTTCTGCCATGGACTCTAAGTCTGTTAAGCACTGCAGACGAAATACTATTTCCTCCTGTAGAGCCTAATAATTTAAAATAATATTTTTAGATTAATGTGATGCAATAATATAATTATTAATTATTACTGAACTACTTAATCGATTAATATAAATATTGAAAAATTGTTGATTCACATACTCTTAAAAAATATAGTCAAACATTAACATTAAAAATAAACAAAGTTTATTATTGAATAGCATTGTAATTATATAGTGTAATTATAATAGCAAAGTTTATTATTAAATAGCATTGTAATTGATTTTACGTCACATCGGTATAAAGAAAGTTTATTTTTTTAGTTTGAATAATACATTAATAAATTCATGTACTAAATAATATAAACTAGAAAATCATAAACTTTTATGTTCACAAAATTTTTAAATATTGAATATTGTAAGTTGTATTTATTATTATGCAACTGTGGTTATGTATTTAATTTCAATCATTATATAGTATTGCATTTAATAAAATAAAATATAAATTAGATGATTTTTCCTACAAAGTAATTGAGGAGATTGAATTTATTATGTATTAAAATAACTAATCTCAATAATAGTAGAACATTATTACCATATGTAGGAAAATTATGATTTCATAAATAATAGAAATTTAAAAAAACATTTGATGTGAATTTTAACATTAATTGAATATAGTTGATGGATCGGTATAATGATATATTAAAAGGATTGAAATCAATAATAATGTTTTAATATTATATTCTCATAAGGGGTGTGATACATTTTTTGAAGAAATAGATGTAATTTATATTATTACTAAATATAATAAGAAACCAAACAAACCAAAGATTTATCTTTAAGATTTCCTAAATATATATTATATATATTACTGTTAAAAATCCGAGATTGAACAGTTTCTTTCAAAATCTAATTAAGAATAATTTTGAATATAAAGTATATTTCTAGATAGTTTAATGCACTTGAAAATATAAAAAATATTAATAAAATTCTATCCAAAATAAAAGGAGTTTGTGAGACCAATTTTAGTCTAAAATGAAGTGCAATTATAGATTATTTCTATATTTTATCTAAAAAGGAAAACATTTGTATAAATATAAATTATAATATTTATAATATACTTAGAATCATTTTAAAGATGTTGTCAGTGATATACAATTAGAAAAAGGTATTATTATATCTTTGGCCTTGATTTTAAAAATAAACTTATAACCTTTAGAGTATTAAAAAAGTATCTTTAATTCACCTGCAGGCGTAACACTAATTATTAATTGCATTCTATATTCAAAATTGAAAGTGATCTTTTAGACTCATTAAAATATATTATTTTATTTTAGAATATTTACTATCAATGTTTAATTTTAATGAGAAAACGCAAATTTATAGACTTAATTGAACTTCCAAATTAGTTGTATATGTTTTATATACTGACTAATGTTCAAGTTAATTTCAATCTATATGACAAAGTTTCGAAAGTATTATAAATAATTAATTTATTAAATAATTAACTTAAGATACACTTAAGTTTTTTTCATCAAAGATATAAAATCAAAGATTTAAAAACAATGCATATCATAAAGACTATATAATTAACAGCTTTAAGAAATACTATATAAAATATGGTATATATTTCATATTCTATAAATGAAATAAAAAAATTAATTTCGTAACTATTTAGTTCCTTGAATATATATACATAATTTATTTTTATATGTTTCTAAAAATAAATATGATATAATATTCTATTAAACTAAGCTGTGATCAAATAACATTAAAGCTTTCAGATCATATTTAATTGTGTAATTTATTATACTTCATTAATATTTAATATAGTAATATTTAATTAATTTATTTTAATACTTTAGATAATTTTCTATTTTATTACTTTGTATTAAATTTAATTGTGTAATAAAAATATAATTTAAATATTAAAATTTTTTTAAGCTGCATAATTTATTAAAATTTCATTTTATTGTTATTTATTTTAGATAAATCATACTAAATATAGTCTTTAAAACATAATATGATTATTTTATATTTTAATATAAATTCTTAATAGACTTAAAATTTAACTAAATGATTTGGACGACGTTTTGTAAGTAAATATTCATGTTAAGTATTGAAATAATATAAAAATTTAATATAATTAATTAGATTTTACAATAAATTTCTAATTAATTAATTAATTGTAATTCATTGCTTGAAATTTTTTTATTTTATTAAACATTTCAAAGAAATAAAATTTTTTAAAAAAATAACATAGTATGCTTTTTTCACATAATTTGATATTATTAGAAACATACATATTGTCTTTAATTTATTTAATAAATTATTTTTCTTACTTTAAAATTTATATTATATAAATAATATTTGATCCATATGTAATAGTATGTATTTCAACACATCTTTAAATGCAGGAAATTACAATATATTAATGCAAATAAATATAATAATACTTTTAATATTTATTTGAACAATTTTAGAAATTTAATAACAAAACAATATTTTATTATTTTGTATTAATAAAACATGAATAAGTTAATAATTGCTAAATTTTTGTATAATTTGTAAAAAGAGAATACAAATTTAAAAAACCTGATAATTGAGGGTATTAATTTCATTATTAATTGCTAGTTTAATGTGTTTAATCCAGGCTTCAGTCTCTTCAAGGCATTGTTTGTAAGCCCTGATTTCTTGTTTCTTTTTTTCTTCTTTTTCACGAGCTTGTTCAAGAATAGATTGACTCTGTTCTGATTCATTTAATAAGCTTGTAAGATTTTTTCGAATTTCAACAATTGATGTTTTTAGTTTTTTATGTTCAGAATCATGGAGCATTTTATTTAATTCATTATCAATTCTACAAGCTTCTTGATTATAATATCGTAAATCAGCTAATATTGCCTATAATTAATAAACATTTAAATTTAATTTCATTTAAAAGTATTTAAAAATATAAACATTTTTAAAAATACTTCTGTTTTAATAGTTTAAAAATAAATATTGTTATTGTAAATATGTAAATTTAAAATTTACCGAAATAATACTAATCATTGATTGTAAATTATCGCGTGGTAGAGTTTTCAAAATTTTTTCAAGTTGATGAACTGCTACGTGGATGTCATCAATATTGTGTTTAATTTTGTTCTGTAAAAGAAAATATGTTTAATAATTATTTTATTCATGTATTTGTACAGGATTGTTAATATGGCACAATTAAAAAAAATGAGTATTCAATACAATTCGATTATTGAATAATAATAATTAATTTTATTCAACGCCACGCTTATAGAATATTTGTTATTGGCAAAAACTGAAAAAAATATTTGTATAATATAAATATATATTTTCATATCAAATTCTAAATTCAATGTATAATACTCAATTAATATAGAAAATGTATTAGTTGTTATCCAATTTATATACACATTCAAATGAATAAAATACGTACTGAATAATTTATCAAAATAATAATAAAATAAATTAAAATACATTTTTTAAAGATGTTTAATATATTGATTAAATATAGTTATATAAGGTATTTAAAATTATTAATAATTTTGATATATATAAACAATCTTCAGTTAACACAAAAGCTGTAAATTGAATAATGAATAAAATTGTGAATAACAAATGATTAAAGGCAATTAATCATAAAACATAACATGCAAAATGAAGTCATTAAATAGAAAAAATTCTTAAACGAATATTTCATTTTTTAACTGTTTTACGAATAGGAATTATATTATACTTAATCAAACACTGACAAATTGCGAATAAGATTAATGAATATATCGTGTTTACATCGCAAATAAATACATTTAAAGGGATGTCAAAATTGTATAAATTATTTTTAAAATTAATATTATTTAAAAAATGTTCTGCAATAGTTTAAATAATTCTAATAACAAAGCTAACACTGAACGAATAAAATAATAAATAATAATGAATAATGAATAAAACTAACATCAAAGTATGAAATAAAAAAAATTTATTTTTTACAAAGAGTAATATATCAAATATATTCGACATCACCTTAAATTAGTTAATAAAAACTTAAAAAAGTAAAGTAATTAAAATAGTAGATAAGTATGAAAACATAATTATTAGAAAAATAATGCATTACAATCAATTTTATTATTAGTATAATATTTAATTAATAATCGATTAAAAATGTTCACATAAATAAATACTGAGAAATATTGTATTCGTCGTTCAATAAGGATGTCAAATAAAGATGCTTTTATCATACTTAAATTTTATGTAAATATCTTGTATGTAAATATAATATGTAAATATCTTGAATAGAATAAAATTTTAATAAAATGCAACAATTTTTTGTTATATGCAGCATCCCCACACACACACACAGACACATATACGCACGCGCGCACAAAATACATCGTGCATACACGAGTAAGTTAAGTGTATAAATAAAACAAAAGAAAATCATTATTTTTTCACCAAGACGATAACTCGCACCTTAATCGTTAAGGTATTATTATCTTGTATCTTTTGAGCCAATTTATGGATCTTCTTGTCTCCTAAGATATTCTGCATCTCAGTTGAACTGCTTGACTCTTTACCTAAATTCATATTGGGATTTGGATAGGATATTTGATGATATGAGTACGATGCTAATGAATTGGTATTATTTTTTACAATACTTTTTACAGTTTTCGGTGAGTTTAAATTTTCCGCGCGTGTTTTTAGTTCGTCAATAAATAATATATTTTTGTGAAATGATAAATAAGTGCTATAATCGCTCCAACTACAAATACCACCCGGCAAATCCGCAATTAAATGCTCAGTTTGAGGTATCTTATTATTTGAATTTGAGGATTGTATCATAGAAGAAGAATTATTAAAATTTTTATCCTTTCCTCTCCCATTATCATCCGGATCATCTTTACTATTTGAATCTTGTTTTAACAAACTATCGGCATTTTGTTCTTTTTTTATTTTAGCAAGATATTCAAAAAATATACGTTCGGCTTCTTCATACAAATGCTTTTTCGGCCAAAAACTTTTATCTTGAGAAACAAACTTAATCCAAGAAGGAAAAGATGTTTTCTCCTTCAGATCTCTATGTAATGTACATTTTTTAGTATCTTCTTCTAATTTATTATGAGCTACAGTAACTATTTCATCGGAATCATCTATATAAAATGTTACTTTTAATTTTGGAAGATTATTTTTTGATGTACTATCAGATAATGATTGATTTAGTTCTTGAGACGTAACGTCTTTTTTATGATCAACTTTTTCTTTACATTCGATACAATTTTGAACTTGATCGTGTTTTTTTTTTAAATTAGTATTATTTTCGACTGTAGTATCAATAATAGAAGATGAAATTGATGTATTATTTTTACAAGTACATTGGCCAATGTTTTGCATGTTCTCAAGTTTTTCTGATTCTTCAGAGTTTCTTTGATTTTTTAAATTACAATTAGGATTTAATTTAACATTTTTTTTATCTTTTTTATCTTTATCTTGTACATCCTTAGCTAAGTTGTCATATGATGAAGGTTTTCCAAAAGTATTTACTAATTTATTCATTTCATTTAGTTCAATGTTTTCTATTTGATTAATTTTTTCTTCGTAACTTATATTTCCAGCTTCCTCCTTCAATTTCAATAATATAAAAGGATCATTTGGAACGTTTTCATCATCTTTTTTTATATTTGTTAAGATTGATTGTTCAACAGGATTATCAACAGACATCTTTGTGTTGTGAATATTAATATTGCTTTCCTTTACTTTTAATACATCTACAGGAGTTGCTATAATATCATTTTCGTTTTCTTTCACGATATCTTTGTTAGTACGTGGCTTACTATTTGGCTGAAATATATTTGTTTTCGGAATATCGTTTAAATTGACAGAAGTTTCAGTAGATTGTATAGCTATATTTTCATTATTAATCTCTTTTTCTAAATATTTTTCTTGTATTAGCTGTACATTAATTATCTGTGAATTACAATCATTTTTTTTAATTTTATCACTTTCTTTTATTTCTTTTTTTTCACTTGAGTTTGATTGAAATAATTTCATATTATTTTTCTCATTCTCAGGTTCAGATCTACGTAAGCTCCTTGAACGGGGCCGCGAACGATGTGGTTTTAATTTTTTTTTTGTTATCAATTCCGTAAACCCTTGATCATCTACATGTACATTTTCTATTCGTTCAAGTCTTTCTTCTTTCAATAAATTTATTTGGGGAAGTATTGTTTGATTTTCGATAGGTACTGTAATGAACTTTTTATTTTTAGTAATTTTATCATCAATAATTGGATCATTAGTCACTTTGGTTAGAATTTCTTGAGAGCATTTAGCTATCATTGTATCATATGAAGTACATTGTATTTTATTAATATTATCTACTTCTATTGTTTTGGATTTTGGAGGAAGAACTTCAGTTTTATCATCGATAGTTATTAATTTTTCCAGCACATTATCAATATTTGTGTCATTATTAGTTACATTTGTAGGTTCATCTATAATAGATTTTAAAAATATGTCAGCATTTTCCATATTTTCATGTTCTTCTTTTGTTAAGGAATCATTATCAGCGTTAACAATTATCGACTTAACAATTTGTTTTTGGGATTCTATTTTTTTTTCTTCTATTTGTAAATTCTGAATTCTTGATTTTTTGTTTTTGGAATCCTTTTTATTTGATTGATTTTCTAATTTTTTTTTTTCGTTGAAAATAGAACTTAATTGTTGTATTGTATCGTCAGTAGTTAATTGTTTTTTCGTAGATTTTTCACTAGATTTTGAGTTTACTACTTCACAGCATTCGACTTTCGGTACAATTTCGTGGGATTTTAAGTCTGTTTCGACAATTTTAGACTGTTCTTTTTTCGAATTTGTTTTTTTTTTCGTTTGTTCTTTAATAATATCTAATGATTTAATTAAATGTGTGTCAGTAATCTCATTATCTGCTTTGAAAATTGGTTCCATTTTGGATATATCTTTATCTTTTTTTACTAAATATATTTCTTTTAACGCTGGCTTAATATTTATTGTATTTGATTTTTTTTCATTTAATTTTTCATCTTGAATGTGTTGTTTTTCATTAATATTTTTATTTGAGTCCTGTCGCAGATTACCCTTATTTTCATTAGCTATTATTATATTTTGATTTTTCATTTGTTTGTTAACTTTTTCAGATTCCTGTGTCTTAATTAATTGTTTTTGAGACTCTTTATCTGTCCTTTTTGGGGGAGATTTTCTAGTTAATAAATCAATTGCAGTGTTTTGTTCATTTAACGTAGTTTCTGTTTTTAATATATCATTAGATTTTTTTGTTTCATTGAATTTCTTATTTTCTTTACTTTTTGGATCTTCTACAGTCTGTATACTTTTTAAAGATTGCGCATGAATGGCTTTATGAATATTTTTGTGATCGTTTTCTATTTGTAAGTTCTTGTTAATTTCTAATTTTTTTATTGTTTGCTTTTTGTTCAGTTCTTGTTTTGATATTTTTTCATCGGATTTTATTTCAGTATCAACATTTGTAGGTTCTAATGGCTGTAATTCTTTACTACATTTTTTTGAATGTTCTTGTATATTCGTTACATGAGTAGCAATATTTTGTTGTTTAAGTAACTTATTATTACGGTTTAAGTTTTGGTCTTCTATGAGTTTACTATTTTTTTGATCTTCTTTTACTACATTTTGACTGTGTTCTGTTGATTCAGATTTTTGTTGATCATAGTCTTGAGAATTTTGAACTTTAATGTTACTTTCAGTTTCCTTAGATGTTTCTTTTTCTAAGGCTTCTGCAGCTTCTTTAAGTTTTTTTGCAAATTCTGGATCCTCTGCATCTTCCTTTTTAAATTGTTCATCTAATTGTTTTAAATATTTGTCATATTGTTTTTTAATTCTGTTTTCTGCAAACTCTTCTTGTTCTTCTGATGTAAGATCAGGATTCGACGGATGATTTTCAATAAATTGTGCTATAAATTTTGGCGTAAGCGTTTCCTCTCCTTCAAAATATCTGGCTTCTTTAAGTTCTTTTTTAATTTCACCTTTTGTAAGATCTTCTAATATTAGGATTTCAGTATCACATAATATAAATGGTTTCGTCTGAGTAGTGATATCTATTGTTTCTATATCATTTGTTTCATCTTTATTCACTACAGATTCTTCAAGATGCAGAGAATCATCAGGTTTTGTTATAAATTCTTTCAATGTTGCTTCATAATGATCATTAGTCGCAAGTCTGTTTATTTCTTTTTCTAATTTTACATTTGTTTCAATATGAAATTTATCTTTAGTCTCATTTAAGATCTTTTTTTCTACACATTTTTCATAGTTTCTATTTGATTCATTTTTTATTATTGAAGCAGTAGATTTATCTTTTTTTATATTTTTTTTATCCTGTTTTTTATTTGAATTTACATACTGTTCGTTTTTAGAAACCATTATTTCATTATTTTTAACATTAATTGTATTTTTATTACGTAATTTAAACATTTGATTATCTTTTTTTTTCGATTTTGATGATATAAGCTCTTTTTTATCACCGGTCTGTTCTCGTAATATAGAAGTGGTATCTTCTACTACAGAACTAGATTTTATATCAATTGGATTATATAAAGACAAATTATCTTGAATACTGTGATTTATTAATGCATTAGAAGATATTTCCGATTGATCGTTTACTGTATTAGGTTTCTTAGTTTGATTTAAATCAATTTGATTTTTATTTTTTATTTCAGATTCTTTAACCATTAATGATTCATTTATATCTTTCATTTGGAAATTATCTGAAGATGGTGCGATGCATTTGTCTGTGTTTGATTCTAGATGCAATTCTTTTTTATTATCATTTTTTGTTTGGCTTAATTTTACTTGTTCATTTTTAGTAGATGTAATACATTTTTTATTGTACTTTTTACGTTTGCAGATTGAATCATTATTAAGCTCAATTTCTGCATTGCTTTTTTTCAATAATTCATTGGTTGAAGTATTTGTATATTTTTCCATCTTTTTATTAGATTTTTCTGGAGATTTTTGTTTAGTACGTTCACTTATGTTTGGTAGTGATTGAGATTCAGATATTGATGCAGTATCTGGTAATTTTATTTTTGACTCTATAATAATCTGTGGTTCTTGTACAATTTTTGTACTTTCACAAAAACTATGTGAGTCATTTTCTAATTGAACGTGATATTCTTTTTTGCAAGGCTCAATATTTTTATCGAAGTTCATTTTATCTGCATCATTTATTTTTAAGATTTTCAATTCTTTTTTATTAATATCTTTGTTTATACTTTCTTTCATTATTAATTTCTTAGCTTTAGAGTTATTTTGATTTTTAATTGTATTTAAAGAAGACTGAGTTTTGTGAGGAATATTTTTTCTTCTATCTTGCACACTACCAAATAATGCTTCATCTTTATCCTGCAATATACTATCTAAGGTAATAATTGAGGTCTCTAAGTTTGAAAGTTCATTTTTTGTAATTTGTTTTAACGATGCAGTTGCATCGATTGAATTATTTTCTTCTAAAAGTAATTCAGTTACAGTAGATTTTATATGATTTTCTATATTTTGGGTATTTAAGTTTACTTTTATATTTAGTGCGGATTTTTCTTTTTCATTTTTCTCTAATACGATTTTTGTATTTATTACTTCTTTTTCAATAGTATTTGCATTTTTCAATTTATTATTTATATCAGTTTCTAGAGAATATTCAGACTTTTGTTCTTTTTTAATTTTCTTTTTACTACATTCTTTTTTAGAACATTCTTTAGCTTTTGACTTTTCAATTTCTTTATTGTTTTTGGATATATTAATAGACTCAGACATTAACTCAGACAAAGAAAATGCATCTGATTTATTTTGTTCAAAGTCAGTAATATTTAAATTTTGTATATTTTCAAAATCGGATTTTTTGGTTTCATTTGAAGGTGTCAACGTTGTTTTACTAGTATTTACATTGTTTATTGTACTTATCTCATCATTTTTATTAGTAACAACATTTATTTTAGTATTCTCTTGATTATCTTTATTAATTTTAATATCTGATGCCTTTTCAGGACATTCTTCAAACTTATTTTCTTCTTTAGATTCATTTATAGGATGTTCTTTCTTTTGCTTCGATTGTGATTTTTGTTTTCGTTCAAATTTTAATTCATTATTAGTTTTAAGTTTAGATTTTTCTTTATTAGACTTATCTGTATTCATTTTTGTCTTTTGTTTATCTATATTTTCTATTTCTTTTAAAGCTTTATCAATTTCATCTTCTAGTACCTTATCACATTTTCTCTTTTTTTGTTTTTTCTTTTTATCTGTAACATTCATAATCAAATTATTTGAAGGAGTTTGATCAGATAATGTCTTGTCTTTTTCATCAATTCGATCTTCTTTTTTATTTTTTATTTGTTTGTATTCTGAATTTTTTTCAGATTCTGAAATATTTTTTTCAGAAATTGGAGAACTTTTCGGATTAATCAGAATTTCTGTAGATTTCTGAATTTTACTATCGTCCTTCTTAGTTTTTTCTACATTTTTCAAGGTTTGTTTACAATTTTCTTCATTTATAAATAGTTGTTTTGTGATTTGTTTTCGTTTAGGTTCTTTCTTTTTTATTTTATCCCAATTTTGGTCTTGGTCTTCAATGGGATTTTCTTTTTTATTTAATTCAGGAAGCACTGGCTTTACAGCGATTCGAATCGAAGGTTTAGATTTTGGTGAGGTAGATCGTTCCTTTATTGTACTTGATACTTGTTTAGAAGTAGGTGTTAAAATATCTGGAAATATTAAACCATGAGATAATATTTGTGCATATGAAAAGGATGATTCGTTACATTCTGGCTTTGTTATATTGCTTTGAACGATTTCAATATTTTGAGTACATTCAACGGTTAGAGCCGAATGATTTTTATTTTCTGCAGAACAAACAGAAACTTGATTATTATCTATTATTGTAACAGGCTTAGTTATTAAATTACCTTCTGTTGAGGTATTTGATAGAAGATTTGGTATGTTTTGAACTTGTAACTTCTTTGGTTGATTTGTATTTGGGTTATTTGAAGTAGCGGTTTCTTGTACATTTTGAGTATCTAAATGCATATACGAAGATAAATTTGGTTGAACTGCAGTATTTTTATCCGTATGTTTAGAATGAGTTTCATTGTTATTTTGGATAATGCTCTCCATTTGTTGAATAGATTCATCTTGAGTTACGTTATACATATATAAATTTTCTGGAGGTGGATTTAATTTCGAAGTATTTAATTCTGTTAACTCTGGTATTGGTTCACTAAATAGACATGTATTAATCATTGGTTCATTTAATAAATTATTGGAATCTTTTTTTTTAATCGGTGCTATTTCATCTATTATTTCATTTAAATCTGAAGATAGTACGGAAGTCGAATTGGAACCTCTCAAAATATCTGCATATGATGTGAATCCTGAAATGCATATAGGGCTGGATGATCTGTCTCGTTTTGATTCAGAAGGCATTAAATTTTGTTGATTAGTCGATTCTATAATATTTTGTTTTTTATCTACATGTACGGGTTCTACATTAACGATATTTACTTTTTTAAGTTCAGATAATTTGGGAATGACTTTGGTTGCCTGTTTTTTTGTTGGAGATCTACTACGACGAGGAGCAGCTTCAGATTTTACTTTGTTTTCTTTCTTTTTCTTTTGAACATCACCTTTAAATTTATCTTGTGTTTTTATTTGATCTTGGTGAGTGTTTTGAGTTATACGTTCTTGAAGATTATCTTTCATTTTATCTTCAGTTGTTGATATTGAGCTTGATAATGTACTAACTGATTTTATACCAGATATATGATGGCTTGGAGCAAGCGATGTAACACTTTGATTAGTTTTATTGTAAGGACTTGCATGGCGAGAGTTTGATCTTGATCGTCTTGCAGCAATAGCAGCATATGAAAAATTACCAATCATTTTATTGACATTCTCTGTATTCGATGTATCATAGTTTGGATCTATCTCGTGAATATGATTGTCCAAAATCCATAAGCGTTCCTTCCATTCCTCCATCCGTATCAGCAAGTCCTGCTTGCAAAACGTAAGTGCATGGAGTTCTCATTTCTTTTCAGTTCAATTAAGAATTTTTCAGCAGGATGGGCATATATAAATTTTTTGCTTTCAAGCATCGGAAGCACTTTTTATTTGTACATATTTTTAGTTTTGAATATTGTCAGAAATTGACTAAATTTCAAAATTCTAGGTTTGTTAAAAAATTCAAGTCTTCTATTTTCACAATCCTCAAAATGATTAGGTAAAAAAAAATCTATAAATTCGTCGAGCATTATGTGCACTTTATCTGATTTGAATTAGAGTTGAAATTATTTAGGAAAATTTGGGTTACGTCGATCAGTATAGATGATAAAAAACAAAAATGAAACTAAATATTTCCTCAAAAACAATGCTCTTTATTTTCCTCGTTATTCAATATAATATTAAAAATGTATAATTCATTAAAGAAATATTTGTTTTTATAATTATTAAAATAGTTTATACTTATGAAATATATAATTATTTATAGATTAAATTCATAAATAAAATCACGTATATGCATTGCATGAAAAAATTACAAGAACTTTTACATGTCCACAAATGTACACGATATAAGGGATTAGAGTTTGAAATTGAAAAATTCGTAACATTATTCAAATCAAACATATAATGGCAGTTTACATTTTAATGTATTATTTTGATACTAAAATTGTATCTTCGAGAGTCTATTAAATAACATTAAAATTACATATTACAAATTAAACGTGGCAGGAATGCAACGGTTTTCCCGATATATAATTCATTCAATATTTGCGGTATAGATTAAAAAAAATGGTACAGTATTTTTTTATCCTTAATACCATAAGTTACGTGTAATAATGAATTAATAATTCGATTTATTCACTTTAAGGAGATAAAGTTTTAGGGTTCTAATTGTTCTTTTTCCGGTAATCCTCGTTGAACTAATAGTTTTGAACGTTCCGTACGTGCCTGAATTTTACTATGTAATGACTTTATCCGTTCACGGCACGTCTATTAGTAACAAGTGAGAAAATTGAGCAACAAAAGTATAATTAATAAAAAAAAATTGTTTGAAGTAACGATAATTTGAGGTGTTAATAAAGTATAGAAAAATTTAAATATAACGTTATAAAATGTTACGAACATGTAGAGATGACGAATAAAAAATAAACATTAACATCGCCAATTAATTGAGGATTGACATTCGTGGAAGATTTTTGAATGGTTTATGCGAATGAAGGAAAGGAATGTAGCAAACAAAAGTAATAAATAAACAGCTAGTCGGAAAACGTAAAATTAATAATATAACGCATATTTATTATACATTAAAATCGCATTGTCATTGCAAAGCGATATTAACACGAATCGTCGAAATATTTCGTGTTTATATAACCCAAGAAAGTTGACTTGATTTAGCTAAATTTGAGCTGCTATGAATAAATACTTTAAGTATCGATGATAATGATTACTCTGTTTATAAATTATTGATAAAAAATAAATTGATGTATTAATTAAGAATAAGATATATGTATATTAATATGTTTGTGCAATTACATAATAATCGTGTGCAATATTATAATTATATTTATAAACATTCGAAATCAAATTAAAAACAAAGTAAACTAAAAGAATTGATCAAAGACCAGATTTAAATAAATTTCAACGCAAAGAAGCAAAATCAAGTTACTGCTTGAAATAATAATATACTGTAATACAATCACTTAAAAGTACTTATGAGCAATGAAAACAATCCACAATACCAGATATAAAATAAGAATATTAACTAACATTTATAAAGCAAACGTATTGGCATAAAGAAACAAATATTAAAATAAATAATACAATTAAAAGAAGAATAATGATTAATTAAAATTTCTACCCACCAAATGTATATATTTTAACTTTTAAATAATTTTTCAATTTATTACAATTTTATTTAATAAAATTTAATAAAATAATAGAAAATAATGAAAAATAATTAACATTTAAACGCATTATTAATAATTTTATTATATAATTATAAATAAATTAATTAAAGTTGAGGTAATTTTTTTAAAAATAAATAATAATAAATTTCTTTCCTCAATCTATGTTTGAATAATCATCAGAAATCATATTCAGTATACAAATTATGTTAATTTTAATTATCATGGTCGTGTTAGTTTTCAGTTGGTATCAATTTTAACTATTATATGTACAAATTCATTTTCGCTTATTGCCAAAGTGCAGGAGTAAGAAAATAAAAAAGGAAGAGAAAGAAATAGAAAGAGGACGGGAAAGAGAAAGAGAGAGAGAGAGAGAGAGAGAGAGAGAGAAAAAGAGTCGATAACCTACCTGTTGCTCTTGCGTTGCCTTTTCTCTATCATTAGATAGGTAAGTTGGACTTAAAACTGTCCTTAGTTGTTGTTCTGCCTGTACTGTTTGTTGACGAAGTTGTTGAATTTCCTATAAAAAACGATTCATTTGACCTCATAAGATATGTTCTTTACGATAGTGTTCATACCCATCATTTAAAGAACAGAAAAAATGTGCACATATTTTATTATTAAATTAATTAATAATATTGAATAATTTTTAAGTGCTTCATAAAATAAGTAATGTAAAATATTAAAATAAATCAATCTCATAGCTTCTCGTTTTAGATAATAATAATATTAGTAGGGAAGATAGTAATAGCAATTGATAAATAAAAATAATATTCTTCCCTACTATTTAATTTTCTTATTATTTTTATTTTTTTGTTCTTTGTTTGTATATACGTATTTTCTTCAATATAATTCTAACCTGTTGATATTGATCTAATTGCGAAAGACAAAGTTCCAATGATATAGTTTGTTCTTTAATGGTACTATTGAGAATATCAAGTTCATTGAGAAGTTCATCAGCAGTCTCGATAACACGACTATCTCCACCAATACCAGAGCGGAAATGTACTTGTAATTTTTCAATGCTCATTGTAATTTTTGTTTTTTGTATAGTTACATCACTTAGCATTTTTTCACGTATAGCGTGTTGATCCCTTAACGGTTTTTTCTTGTTCTGTGCCGACTCCAAGCTCTGCCGTGCCTTTTCCATCCAAACTTTGACGTCCTTCATTTTACGTTCACATTGTTCCCATTCTTCACTTGTCTCTTGCAGTAATGCGTTCTGTAAAATTAATAATTTGACAAAAGATTTGTCTGACGCATTATTCTAGATATAATGTTCAGTCAACTAACCCTCTCTAAGAGTTGACCCTCTACTTCAACTTTTGCGTCTTCCGCTTCTGTAAGCATTTGAGGTAAATGACCGACATTTGTTACTTGACCAATACTCTCCAGTTCACGCCCCATATCGCTCAAGTTTTTGTTTACTTGTTTACAGCTTTTAACAGCAGTCTGAGGAGTTTACAAATTTATTTTCATTCTAACTGTTAGATTTTGATAAGTAATGAATATTTAATCAGCATTAAAAAGACTTATTACATTTTATAGATATAATCATACGATAATAATCTATAATATTTTATAATATTTATGATTATATTATTTTTTTAAATGATATTTCTTATATAAATAGCATAACATTTTCATTATAATTATTCTTATAATTTATTATTTATGGCTTTATTTATTAAAGAATTACGTAATAATTTTTAAAAGTTATTAACATGCAATAATTAGAGAAATAAAAAGTTATTGATATCTCTGGATAAAATATTCATTACTTAAACAACTTCTGAAATTATAATACGAGACCCACCGCGTATTCATGCAACTTTTGTCGCGTCTGATTAAGACTACTCAATTTCAACGGTTCTTGTAAGAAAATTCTTTTCTCCGTAGTCCAAGTTTTGACAGTCTCCAAAAGAGCGAGAAACCTTTGCCAAGCATCTAGTGTATCCCCGACCAATTGTTTCTTTTCGTCAAGCCAAGTCTTCACCTGAAGTAGTTGCTCCGTTAAAGTAGCCACAGTTCCAGTCGTTAACTGTTTCTCTTCATCGTCCCTCGTTGTATCTATTATTGCTTTACCATTCTTTGTCAATCTTTCGAGTTTATCGGAGAAAGATGGTAGCTCGTTTTGTATTTGTCTTAGATTTTCCATCATCTTAGACGGCTCACAAGATCTGTCTTGTACTTTGAGTTCGGATTCGCGTATCCATGCTTGTAGCTCATCGACATCTGTTAAGTAATCGGTTCGCGTAGTTTTAGCACGCTTCTGTTCGCGCTGTTTTTCTTCCATAGCTTGATTAGTATCTTCAGCCTGTAATTCAAGGGCGGCTAGCTTTTGTGCCACGTCAATTGGTACCAACTGCTGGCTAGCTTGATATTGTGCTTTAGTTTTTCCTGCAAAGTCTCGTAGGGACTCGAGTTCCGACTCGAGTTCCGAGCCAAGAACGATAAGCTCGCCCTCAATTATGTTCTGATCTGCTCCATAAATATACAAGTTATCGATACAACCGTTAATAAATTCAAGGCGCTCACGGTGGAACTCTAAATTCTCCTCGACAAGCCGTAAACTTTGTAGATCTTCGTTTGCTTTTTCCAACTTAAATCGAAGCAAATTAACAAGGCTGTAAACATTTAATATTTTGCTTTCAGATATGCGTAGCTGACACATTGTTCGTTATTGCTATTATCTTATTAGACAAAATTTTATTGTTTAATTTAATGTATGTATTAAGATGGAAGTATAGTAGGACCTTTACTTATAATGACTTATAAAAATTAATACAATTTATCTCGGAGCAACAGAATTATTAATTTTAATATTAATATAGAAAGATAAATTAAAGTTGAAACTATTTTGAAAACGAAAATCATATTCTGTTTTACAAGTAAGCCCTTTGTTATTATTTTCAAATAGAAAATGATAATTTATAAAGATAATAAGAAGTTTTGAATAAAAGGAATTTTAAGGACAAAAATTATCTTACTTTTACTACATTACTTGAAATATATTATCAAATTTCATTTTGATTCCCTTACATGTAATTTGACTTTGCATTTAATGTTAATATGCCTGAAAATAATTTGGTCTCATTTTTATCCATTTAATTAATCGTTTTATCCTTTCCACAGGCTCTCATTGTTTTCAATGACGTGATGAATTTTCTAATTCTATTTTTTATTTTTACACGGTCAACTACTATAATATAAAGTATAACAGTCGTTTCTATACTGTGTCTAGATGGGCATAAGTGGCTAAAAGCGCACCAACATAGT
Organism: Ceratosolen corneri; assembly: GCA_030522565.1. Classification (NCBI taxonomy): domain Eukaryota; kingdom Metazoa; phylum Arthropoda; class Insecta; order Hymenoptera; family Agaonidae; genus Ceratosolen; species Ceratosolen corneri. The sequence goes on from JAPYYT010000195.1 coordinate 69,235, forward strand.
GTACAAAATTAGAATCGGAAATGCGTGCCCTGTATTACTCCCCCCCCCCCCCCGATCGCTGTATGTGTGTAAGCGTGCGTTCGCGTATGTTAGAGAATTAGTGAGAGAAAAACGAAAAAGATAACTTGAATCTCAACTTGCAGTTCGGACTTTTGACCGGCTCACATCGGTCTATTACAAGAAACCTTGGCTAAAAGCAGACTGGACTACGATTGGGATCAAAATTTTAACGTGTACTGTACTTTAGTCACTGTATAAAACTTTATTTTAAAAAGGTTTGCTGAGACAATATTTTATGAGATTTTAACTTGTTAGTTAAATCAATTAATCAATTATTAAATCTCAAATGATCCATATTGTTGTATGAATATTCCTACCCCCTCCTGTGACAGGTCTAGAGTACTAGATCCATTTACACAAGATCAAGTTCAGGGTTTTATAGAACTTTTTCCTGAATGGATACTACTTACTATCTAATTTAAATGACAAATTTTTCTACTTTGAATTGACTTTGAATTTTTATTCAAATGAGTTAAATATTTTTAGAAACATAATTTTGATAACAGTAATATTTATCACTTTTCAAATTAATATAAGTAAATTAATAATACAGTTAATATATTGAATAATATATTAATATATAATAATATATTAATATATATAATATATTGAATATAAATATTCAAATTCATACTATTTATATTGATGCAAATTTATAATTGAAAAAAGTGAACTGCATTTATTCTTGACAACGCATTTTATCAATTCATAATTCAAGAGAATTTAAACATTTTTATATTTTGCAACTCAAACAATATTTTTCAAATTTAATTGTACGTATTAATTGTACAAAAAAATCTCAATTAATTATGCAAATAATATGTAAAATCACCAAGGAAAGAAAGTTTGTAAAAGTCACTCAATATATATATATATATATATATATATATATAAATTCGTATGGCACATGTTTCTTTCCGCACGGTAACATAATTGTCATTACAGAACATTTTTATTATTATTGTAGATATGACAGATACTGTGAAATATAATGTATATTTCTAAACAAATTATTTTGAAATAAATGTAGTAAAGTGCTCAATTAATATTATAGTGACCAACGTTAAAAGTAGATTGTCACGCAATCTTCAGATATTCCAATTGTATGTAAAAGTTTGAGAAAGCAGAAACTTTTGTCGTCTATAGGAAGAGAGTTTTCGATGTCAATGCCGTATTTCAAATAGCGATGCGCTACCTCGACACCGAATAAGATGACATCATACAATTTTCAGATGATCCGAGCGCACGGCCAAGTTTTATGAAAACAAGGAGCCTCGTATCACACCGGCACCCACGTATTTTACTACTGTTTCTCGTTTAAGGCACTGCTTGTACGTGTTCGCATAAATAAGTGCGTGCATAGGTGCATGCGTACGTGCGTGCGTGCGTGCGTGCGTGCGTGCGTGCGTGCGTGCGTGCGATGTTCCTTGAATGCATTTTTAGATCACCTACATTATGAGTTATACCCGTTGCAGAAACAAATCTTAATATTGATGGATTAAAAAAAAACGGCGATATAATACAATTAGAATATTTATTTGATATATATGCTTTCATTTTAAAATATTTAAAAAATAATACTTTAATCTTAAGAAAGTATCTTAGATAAATATATTCAAATAGAATTATTAAAAAATTTATGTTTACTACATCATTTTTATATAGATTAAACAGCTAAGAATTGGATCGGAATTTAATGTACAAAAATATAAATAAATTAGTGAAACTTAGCACCTGGATAAAATATATAAATTGTCTATTTATGTTTAATTATTTTCCATAACACATTTGATAAGGCCGGTCTATTTAATCAAACGATATAATTAAATCAACGAATAACCACGACGACACATTTATTGTAAAAGTTAAAAAAATAATCCTAATGCTTTCCATAATCCTAATTATTAGCGTACCAAAATCCCGCCTACCGATTGATATTTTTGTCCTTCCTCTTATCTTTGCCCGTGTATAACTGAGCCCGAATTTTCTCACCTGATTCCTTAACGTTTTTCAAAACGCGAGTCTCAAGCACTGGGAAGTACGAAGTGATGATATGAAGGCGGTGTACAATAAATTTTTCGTTGCTGCAGAAATTTCAACAAACAATACAGCAGTATGGCACTATTCAAGCCAGGCTAGTTACGACTTGATGTTCGATACGTATGAAGAGGAGGTGCGGGAGTTTGGCGCGCAGTTCCTGCTTGGTTTTGGTCCACGAAAACGATCAGGCTTCCTTCCCTGTGCGACTTACCGCCGCGACGCATGCGGGCTTCAATTTGCTCAGTACTAATAATATCTTAAAATCTGTTCTCTTTCTTATACATACACCTCTCTTTTCTCTCTCTCTCTCTTTCTCTCTCTCTCTCTGTCTCTCTCACTCTCTCTCACTCTCTCTCTCTCTCTCTCTCTCTCTCTCTCTCTCTCTCTCTCTCTCTCTCTCTCTCTCTCTTTCTCTATTTTTTCTTTTTCTCTTTCCTCTGTATTTTTTGTGTTTTTCTTTTTTTTTTTTTTTT
>JAPYYT010000197.1:0-71351 GCA_030522565.1 Ceratosolen corneri
TTTTTTTTGTAATATCATTATGGCAAAACGATCGATTTAGAGTGTTTGACTATCGCGTTAAATTGGTGGAATTTACGCAATGAAATGTAAATCACTTATGTCTGGAGCTTATGATTATTGCACGATTAATCGTAGATTACTCGAATCATGTCGAATAAATAAATGTAAAGGATGTGAAAATTTGATATTTAATATTATGAAATATATTCAGTAGCTGAACATTAAGTGTATTAATATTATTACATTGTAATGTATTTGGGCTACGGCAGCAAATGATAATTTTAAGCAAAAAAAAATTTATAAATTTGTACAGCTAACTTTTTTATTAAATCTTCTAAATGAAAAAGAGATTCTTAATTTATTCAAATTTTCAATATTATATCATAAACTAATGTGCGTTATGTTTGCGTTTAGTTCTTTTAAATTTTGTTATTGAAAACTCTTTTTCAGGTATCAAGTTGAGGCATAAATTAATTTTATATCTACATTTTTTTTCATACAAATTCAACTACAAACAATAAATAAGAGATACTATTTTTGTTTTATTATTTCAGCCTTACAATTTCAAATTGCGTCAATTTATCAATAACAAAATATCTAACTATTTAAGTTAGTTAATGGACAAAATTTCATTTGTCTTTTACGACTATAAAAAATTTTGCAATTGCCAAAATTATTTTAAGCAAAATTTTATATTAAATTTGTAATGAGCATAATTATTTCTGTGTCCTAAAAAATGAAATGCAAGAAACATGTTCGTTTTTTAAAGCTCGTTAGAAAGATTGAAAATTATCGCGCGCACAAGCATTAATTTGTTTGGTCGATGAAATAGCGGAGCAATTATTGCTTTTTATGAAATATTATTTATGGGATAACCGAGCCACCAATTAAAAGTATCCAAATTAAATGTAATTCTGTGCTATAGATGTTGCGCATCCGAAAATTGTCTAAGCTCTCTTGTGCATTATTGATAATGTTAAAGATTAATTTTTTTTTTTGTTGCCTTATTCATTTAAATTGTACGCATGCATCTTCGTAGCGAAGAACTGTAATCAAGTAATTTAAAAATGTGAACAAAAAGGCTATTAGCTGCGGGTTTTTACACTGTCTGCCATTTTTTGTCCGTTTAGCTTGGATAACTTCGAGTCTTCCGCATATTGAGAGCGCACGGACATATGATAACACACTTAACAATAAATTATCGATAGTGTGTTTACTCTTATTACTTGAGATAGCCGAAAATGCAATTTCTTCTCAAAATAGTTACCGTAAATATTATAAATGTATGCGCAAATGGCAAATCGCACATTGTAAAAGAGTACGCACGTAAAATATGTAAAATAATAGCGAGACGAATGTTTCGATTCTCTCAAAGGGATCAGATTAGTACTCGAAGAGCAATTTGAGAAAGAAGCTGAAAGAGCGCGTGAACAAAGGACTCGAAGCACGTGTCAATCTTGTACTTCTCTCAAAAACAAGTAAGCTGCTTTGTAACTAGCTTTTTACAAAAGCCACGAACCATTTTTTTTTTCCTGTTACGGTTGTATTTGAGTCGTCCCTCTTTTTTTTTTTCATCACTTTTGACGTACACGACAGAGAACAGCCAACTGGCAATAATCGGATAAAAGAGCGAGGGCAGGAGAAGGAATTGTCCGAAGAATACGATGAGTTATACAGAAGCATGTTGGGAATCTTAATTATTACTATGTGCATGCACTCGATATGTCGCCGCCGTCAGCCTTCTCGTACGCTTTAGCCTCATTTTTAATCAGCGAGCGGCACCGCATTTAGTTTGGAATCGAATTTGTGTATGCTAAACTGAGATACTCGGAGAATTCAAAGGAATTCCGACGGGAGAAGCACAAAGAAGGAGAGCATCGATCGACGGTAAGAGTCGATTCGCTTCTCGAGAGAGTATTTATTTACCTTTGCTGTTTCGTAGTACCATTTCTACTTTCCCACTAATGCTCGAGACTTTTGACGTAGTCGACATTTTTCGATAAGTGGGTTAAGCAAAGAGTGGCAAGTGGCAATTGTCCCTTTATTACAATGTCAAATTCCTGAATTTCTATATTATTTCGTGGGGCAAGGTTTGATTTGAAACGTTGGAGGAGTTTGTTAAAAATAAAAAAAAAGAAGAAGAAAAAAACCAAGAGTCGATCGTCCTTATAAATAATAATACGACTTCATTTTGTCTTCTCGTCAAGTCAAATGAAAGAGAAAAAAAAATTCCTTAACAAGTGTAACGATGATTGGCGTAATCGTAAAAATTAAAATAATAAAATAAAACATGTGTATATCCATTTGGTTTTTACTTTGGAAATTAATATTCTATCTCGTGAAAAAAAACCTAAGGAATCATGAATTTGGTAACGTTGAAAAATTCTTGTTTGTTATTTAATGACATCCACGTATTAGTGGACCGTTGAATAAGCAATATTGAAGTTGGTTGAATAAAAAATTTTGTTTATTTGCTGTTCTGCAAGGTCGTAAAACTGTGCTAAGAGCGAGGAGGCATAGTGTGCTTCTTTCGAGTACTACACACTTCGACAGATAAGAATATTAAAATATTTAAAGAACAGAATGAAAATTATGTAGCAAATGTGTGCTGTGAAAAAAATTAAATCAATAATTGAAACACAAAAGATTTTTGCTCCTCTATTTTATTATTATATTTGAAATTATATTGAAATATCTTTTAGTATGCGAACGGATTTACCGTCACGTATATTCAAACATTTCAGTTCATTTATTATTTAAACTTAACCAATGAGATAAGAAGATTTTCAAAGCTTCAACTTTTATCAAAATGAAACTACAATTTTTTACACTCGTGACCTTCTAGAGACCACATTATATAAAATTTATGAATTTAAATTTCAAAAGGCAGAAATAAACGTTCTTCTTACGTTAGTTTTTTTTTAAAAAAAAAAATTACTTGTACATAAAAATATTATCAATCAAATTTTGTATATACAAGTAAATCCCTAACTACATAGCCTGCCTTCTTTTAATGTACCATCATTGTTTATTGTTTGAGGGAAATACGACAGACAAGTAACTAAAGAATGCAGAAAATTACTGGAAATTAATCAAGGAATAAGAAAAAAGTCTTTGACGTGTGTTGGCTTTATGCATAAGGTCTTTTCGTATTCCTATACTCGTTTCTTTTATTTATTATTGTTAGCCAATATATAACCAAAAAGACAGACAGCTAGTTTTCACTTAACAAGTTTCTCAAAATAAAACCAAGTTACGATAATAAGATAACTAAGATCATAGAACCGAGTGGCCTGAAAATGCTGTTCGTGTTTGTTCATGCATAATTTTTATTTTAAAAATAACGAAATTATACACTATTTTATTTATAAAAATGTTAATATATCCATAGCCCATCACTAACTTCTTTAGCTCTAGAGAGAAAAAGAAAAGAAGCCCCCCTGTTCATTAGGAATGTAATAGACAGTACTTGAAACGTGTACTTTTGACAATTAAATTAAATAAATAAGGACGAAAGAAAAGAAAAGTGCAAGTCACACATGCGTGAACAGGCCTACCATGAATACCGTAATCACCGACAGTTTCTTCATTTTTCCTCCGATGTATTACAAAATGCTATTACAACGTACGTTGATTCGTCAATGATTCGAACTGCACATGCACGCACATATGTTATTAGAATTTCGACTCCTTTATCTTCCTCTTAACCAATGCAATGTCGGAGCTATGTACAAATATTATATACCCTTAAATAAATTTAACACGGCCACTTAAGACATAAGGGATTTCCAAGAGTTGACCATTGCATAAAGTGCTGAATCATGCAGAGCAATACATTCTTTTCCTTCTCTGCCCCCGCCCCCCCCCCCACCTTATTGCACGTATAAAGAGAGAAGAAAACGAAAGGAAGAAATGAAAGATACAATCGTGCACAAGAATTTTAATTATAATATAACTTTTTAATTAAATATAACAATTCAATCGCAGCACCGAGAAAGACATACATGATTTTCGTTACGGCTTTGTGGTAATAACCTACAATGACTATCTGATTTTCGAAAGGTCCTCGATTTCTCCTATTTACTTATTAAGCTTTTTTTTTTTTTAAATGAAAAGGGAAGTATTGGAATGTGCACATCATTCGAATAATAAACAGTTTGTATCAGGTAGTTTTAATATTCGAGAGAAAAAAATTTTTTAATGCAAAACTTTCATAGTTAATCACTCTTGCGAAAGAGTTATTAAATATATACTATTGGAGAAGATGTTCATAAATTAATGAGCTAATAATAACAATAGTAATTTATGACAATTATACAATTGCACATCGTTAAAAAGTAGAAGTTTTCAAGATAATTCAAACAGAGCATACACGCTTAATAACCCAATTAAATTAATAAGTTTTATTATGCGTCAAGTACTGGGGAGTACATTTACATGCAGACAATGACGTGTGATATGTTTTATATAGTAATTCGAGCATTGATCGTAATCGACTTCAGTTTCCTTTCATTTACGAAATTGGTGCTTTAAATACTTTCAATCTTTGTTAATAATCTATAACATAATAAGTGAATTTTTGTGGAATAAAATGTGTATCATACGATTTCAAATATAAGAAATGAAATATTTCACATATAAAATTTTTTTGGTCACTTATTTCACTATATTTAAATTATATCATACATCATGCATCATCCTTGTTAACCGAGAAATTTATTCTTATTATCAATAATCAATTATTTAAAACTTGAATATTGTTTCAAATTTAATGAGCTTTATCGCACAAGTTTATTAAATTTTATTTTGAGAATGTAAATGCTTATATTTAAAAATCGAGTAGTAAAGTAAATTAAAAAGGAATAATGATAATTTTTAAATATAGCTACATTTGAGTATAAAATTTTACAATATCATAGAATATATCTTCTAAATAATGAATCAATAATGAATCTTCACTCTCACAAGGACTTTACTTATATGTAACGTGAATTAAACGATTTATTCTTAGCTCATTTTATTCTATTCGCATTAATTTTATATTAATTTTATAACAAATCAATAATAAACAATATATCATATTATAAATAATAAACAATGAATTTTCGAATATGATAGTGCTAATTCTTTTCGAGTGCAATAAATTATTTTATGATGAAAGAGTCAGAAATCTATGCGTTATGTTATATTGGCGAGAGTAATTTTAATATAATAAAATCAAGCTACTTTCCAGTTAAAGAATAAAAGTAACCTCGATTTCTTCTAAATCACATCAAGTTGATGACATTTGAAAAATCCATCAGCATGTGTAAGTATATGGTTTAATTTTTACAAAAATGCTGTAGAATATTGAAAAGCATCTTATGATTCTGTAAATTACAAAGTAATACAAGTGATTCAAAACTGTATTTTATAATAATTTTTTCTGAGCATTACTTATTCTTTAATATTTTATTAAAAATATTATATACATATGCGACCTATGTCTATTATAAATAAAAGTTTTTTAAATATCAGCAAATAACATCGTAAATCATATATTGAAAAGGCACTGAAAAGAAGTAAGTAAACTTCAATAATAAATATAATTTAATTAATGCTATAAAATATTTAAGCTCGAATGTATGTATACGTAGATGTGTTACTTAAAAAATAAAATAATACTAAATTTGTCTGGATGCTTATTGAAATTGACTAGTGAGATAATATAAACTTTTAAGGATAAATTAAATCTTTACCTAGAATTGTTAAACAAATAACTTATAATAGTATGCCTTTATGTTAATATTTATTATTTGAATTTCCTTGAAAATCAAAGAGTTGAGTTGTACGAAAGACAACACAAACGACATTATTTTTATCCAGTAAAACTGGAATTTATAAAAGATTCTTTTTTTCTTGTTTTTTTTTTCTTCCTTTATTCTTCTTTTTTTCCCTAATGTCAAAATAAAAATTCGAAATCACAAATGAATATGGTTGTATTATAAAAATATGCAGAAATTCATTATAGGTATTGTAAAATTTCTTTATGGGGTCCCTAACGTAAAGTAATATGTTTACTATAATAACAAATAAATTTTTAATTTAAAAAAAAAAAAGAATTTTGCAGTTAAGAACGTAATGCATTGTAGATGATATATTTTTTCGATGTAATAAGCCCTTCTTGTTACGCTTGATTTTTTTCTTCAATTATATGGCAATAAAAGCTTTTGTTTTATTTGGCTGGAAGATCATGGATTAACACGAAGATGCCGAGGTTAATAGCATAAAATTCCTAACTACAATGTTGAAGTATAAATATTACTATGTCGTTTCTTTTTACATGTAATTATATCAGAGTTCAAAATATAAAGAATATAGCTGTGATAATATTTGCAAAATATCAATTGATAGTTGTTATTAATAAAGATCTTTGTTAAGTTATAATTCATTAAGAGATTTATTTGAATAGATATAATCGATTATAAAGATATCAATACAATTATTGTTGTACAAGAAAGAGAAAATTTTCTAGATCTCACACATCGGTTTAACAACTATTATATTTCTATAACACTACTTACAACTTACATATGTATGTAATATTATTTCAGTTTATCTCTTTATTTTAATTATAATTCCACTGCTAAGTTTGCTTGATCTGTGCCTCGAAAATATTTAAACAATAGTGGCTACATTATTCAATTTGGTATAAATATAAATCTGCATTATAAATTTATAAGAAAGATGTAAGCAGTTAATTTTGAAAACGGCACTGATTCCTTTAAAATAATACAATTTTTAAATTGTTTTGAAATATAAATCCTAATAATGTACTTTTAGCGATATTTGTTGGAGAATATACTGAATTATAACTTAAGTTGTATACAATTAATAAGAACTCGTAAACTTCAGCGACGTTACATTTTCTTATGTTGCAATTATAATTTACAAAATTACTTTTTGACTGCTCTTATAATTGCATTATGCTGACTTGACAAGAATGTTGTAGACTTCAATACGCTTATAATTTCACTTTCAATTTACAATAAAATATATTTAACATATTTCTATAATATTTACGTTTAATTAATTGTCAACCCGTACTCTTTTTATACATGAAAATATCCCGAATAAATTTGCTGACGAGAAAGTAAAAGTATTCGGATGCTTAGCAATTTATTGAAAAAATGAATAGCTAAAAAGTAAATTAGAATTAGCATTAGTTACCATAACTTATAGACGTATCTATTATTAATTCAATTTGCCACTTATTTACAAAAAAAAAATAATGTAAAATAAGAATAATAAGGTCAAATGTTACGCAATAACATTAAATAAGTTTACATTGAATAGTTATTTTTAAAAAAAAATTCTTAATAATCAGCTTTTGTAACAAGATTTAACGAAAAATAAATTGTACAATGGAATTTTGTAGCAACCATTGGGGAATTTTCAAAATTAAATACTATTTAAAAACTTTTTCCATCTAAAGCATTAATAAATAGTCTATATTCAAGATAAAGAAGCAATTCCTGTTTATTAAACAATAGAAGATTCTTTGTAAAAAAAAAAAAAAAAAGTTATTTGCTATCCCAAAATTTTATAGAATAATTCTATTTAACTAAAGCAATTATTATAGAACCGCAAATATATCTAACAAAATATAAAATTGCATTGTTGGTAAGCATTATTTAAAAAAATATCTTCAAAATATGCACATATTCAATAATCTATCATTAAAAGCACGTACACTTAAATTACTTTGTATACTTTGAAGTAGATTTTAGCGATAAGATTGTTTCTATTGTCGATTATTTATACATCAATCAAACGATATTTCATTTATATGAAGGTGCTATACAGGAAGCGAATATTACTTCGAGGAAAGCAACTACGACGCAGAATCTCGTTTTGCCTCCGACAAGACGATTCTATTTATTTATATTCATTATTTTTCGAATGATCGATTGTGGAAGAGAAAAAAGAAGACTGATAAAGAGATGAAAAAATCTCTTTACATTGGCAATTCAATTATAGAACAGATATTTGAAAAATTATTTTTAATATCGAACACTGTCAAAATAACTTATTATTACCTGGAATTTTCTTCAATCAATTAACAACTATTTACTTATTTTTTCGACGCACACACAGGAACCATTAGGATTTATGAGAGTCGTGTTCGGCAGTCAAGGTTGGGAATTATGAAAGATTTTAACTTTAAAATGATTTCCGTACTTTGATTGATAATCGACTTCACACTGACTTTTGAATGACGAATTAACCTTTAAATGATAAGGAATGATTCCCAAATCCGTACCAACCGATGACCTGTCGACGACGAATTCTTTATTCTAATTTGAAATACTTATACGTACAGAAAATTCTTAATCTACTTTATAATTACTCTAGCATTTTAATATTTTAATACTCTATATTTACTCTAAATGTACTCGATATTTATATTTGAATATATTGTTACAATGTATATGAGAAATTTGATAAACTTTATAATAGATGCATAAATAAGTCATTGCGAAGTATATGAGGAGATTTAATAAAGTAGTAATGCTAATATTGTTGTTTATACTCTTATATTACTCATAATGTAACATTACGATTATTTCAGAGTTCTCGGAACTTTTAAAATCTTCCTTTTATGTCATTATAACTTTTTTTATAGAAATACTTGTTTGGATAGGAAAGACGATCTATCTCTTCATCGGCATAAACGACAGATTACCTCATCGACACAGCAATAGTATTTTTCTCTATTTTGCACGAAATACATTTGAAACGTTACAGCTTTTCTTTTTCATACAAAAGTAGTCGTACTACGTCCGTCTTGTATATCTAAATTTTAAATAAATAAATTTTAAAATAATATATTCCATGCTCATTACGATAAGATCTTTCGTCATAAAAGCCAAACAAGTTTTAGTAATTAAAAAGAATACAAATGCCCGTGCAGACCGTGGACTTTAACTTACAGTTATGTTTTCGCTCGATAAGCCCATGAGGCAAACATTAGTTTCTAAAGAATCGATTTTGACAAATCAATTGGTACTCGTACTCCTGTTATGTACTTGTTTTGATCGCCGGCATTGGCGTCAATTTAATGTCAAATTGTGGCCAAATATGGGGCTTTCCCGTGGCCTTGCCCCGACAGGTCGATACTTGTACTCCAAATCCTAATTACAACTTGCTAACATTTACATAAACACTATAATCTTTCCTAAAACTTGCGAGTGTTATTTCAAATTGGCAGATAAAATAGTGCGAATATCAGGCTCTTTCTAAAAAGAAATATATTAGGCACACAAACATAATAAGTTACTCTTGTGAAGAGAGAGAGAGAGAGAGAGAAAGGTAGAGTAGAAGGCCAATCAAGGTTTGCCATTATAAATACACGGAAGTACATGCAAGGTGAGCGCTGTAAGAAAATACTTTTTAGCAAATTTAAATATTTTTATCTAAACATGTTTACTGCTGTTTAAAACATTTTAAATTAAAATTATTATATCTTCGTCTTCCCTTTTGGAGGAAGAATATTAAATTGGTCCTATATTAGGAACAATAATCCGTTTGTATGAAAAAATTTACTTTTACAAGCTTGCTCCTGATAATAATTTCATTCTCTAAATGGACACTTTTATTTAATCTTTTTAATCTAATTATAGGATTATTTTATTCAACGAAGCTTCAATTTCATAAAAATTTCACGTTTAACTGTCATTGCTATACATATTATTCATTTAAATGAATAAATGGTTGAAGCGAATCGTATGCGTAAACTTTAAAAATTATTGAGCATCTGCATCACTCGAAATATGAAAGTTCAATTACGTATTCAACAATTGTTGCTATTGATAAATAATAAATTAATCACAAGTGACAAAACATAAAGCCATGCCTAGATTTTTCATAATCATTATTAATGTAATACGATGACAGTGAATTTAAATCGTAAAAGCATCTAAGCCATAAGAATTCATCGGGAGAAACATTTGATGTGATTTTATTGAGATGGTGCCCGAGATGAGGCAAATACCTATTGGTTGCCGCACATTCTTAGCTCATCTTTGTGCTCGGTAAAAGAATTTTGTTGTATTCCCATAAGGCCGACCGCAACAATCTAGCACCTCTTCGATTCTCGACGCCCATTGGCCCGTTTCAATTTCTTTATTGTCCCGATGCGTATTAGCATAGCTAATGCGATTATAGCCGTTTCGTCGTATCTATACTTCCCTATATAAGCAATGGCTTACACATGTGTTCCCGAAATAGGATTTGTGCTTGTGAAATGCTAGGTAATTCTTGGCAGAACCCAAAGAAGACAAGATTCCGACCTTGACTGTTTCATAAGCTCGCGAGGACTCGCACTTTCGCTCGGTCCTCTCCCCCAATAACTCTTAAAACTAAGGCACGCAATGCACTCCTAGGCCAGATGGCATTAGTTTTGTAAACTCGCAATCTCACATATTCACGCGAACAATGAAACGCGATGGCAACAACACCACGAGCACGTGCGCGAAATTTGCAAGCGGCGCGCGGAATATTCGCGCGAGCGCTTTCCGACCGTTTAACGCTTACGATTATTTTCAGACTATCATTAAGCATTATATTCAAACATTCGAGGCAGCTAATGATTCTTCTAGTCTAATTTAGTTACGATTACTCTGTAAAATGGGAAGAAAGTCTTGCGATGAAAAATGTCATTTACCTTGAGCCAATGTGACCACTACATTCCATTACGCACATCCACACTTACGTATTAATGTCAATTCCACTATTTTCACTATTCAAGTTTTATGGCGCAGTTAAGGAGAAAAAAGAATGTTCTAAATGATAATCGAACGTGACAATAATCATAATGCCATAAATATATTAATTGATATAATAATTATTACCGTGCATTTACGCGAATATGGCAAAACTTGCGAACTTGCAAAAATTTCAAAATCAATATTTTATGGATACAAAAGATAAAAAAGATGGTCAATTGTATGTCCACATTATATAGTAAAAGTTTTAAATTTAAATTAGTTTATTTATTTTATGCGTGCGTGCGTGCGTGCGTGCGTGCAAGCTTAATATTTTAATTTTTTTTGAATTGTATTTTTATAAAGAAAGGCATTATCGTTCACCTGTCTTTGAAACAACGCAGCACCGTTATAAATGTCGATCTGAATAGAAAGAATGATTTGGAACTAAAATGATCAAGAATAATGAAATACTTGGATATAATAATAAGAATAGAAAGGAACTGCACTCTCGGAGAGTTCATACGCAATTACTTAATTCATTGATTTATACATAATTTTACGGCCGACTTTAAGAGTCCAATAATACTACGACAGAGCATTGCCATCATTTGACTAATTAATACGGACAAACATTCGTCTCCAAGTGGCCCCTTTACTTAATGCTCTTAATGCCAATGTTACACATTTCATATTGACACAATTTAAACTTTAGTTTTGCAAAATATCATTTTAACGAAACATTTCAACGACCTGCTATATATATTGGCATCCTGCATACGCAAAATTTAAGTCTGCGCGCCACATAAGCCTCCATTAAAAGTATCGTATAATTAAGAGTAAGGTGATTTCCGACCTCCAACAGCCTCATCCACGTCGACAAACTGCGCATCGTCACTTTCGCAAAGCCAAGGGCTCACTGCAGTTATCAATATGTTCCCAATGCGCCGTCGGTGTCATTAGCACGGAATTGCCCACACTATATTGAATAATGAAGGAGGGAAGTGTTGGTTGTAATGGCTGTCGGGAGTCGAGTGCAAAGCCACGACACGACAAGCACTCGAGCGCCCGTTGACGCTTCACAAGAGAGGCCGAGTGATAAACTTCCACTCGATCCGATCGTATCCGTATCGTCGCTACAATTTCTTGGCTGCATGATCAGGCAGCCGCGCATAATCCCCAAGTTATTTAACTCGGGCGCACTCGGCACTCGGCACTTACGTCATCGGCGGTTGCACAATTGCACTACGTGAAAGTGCGAAAGTCTCGGTGTGTACGTTCTGACCCGAAACCGCGTGCTCCCACTGGGCATAATGGGGGGTGGTGGCGTTATCATTGAATGGAGAGGCCGGTATGAATGACCATTTGGGAGTAATCGAGAGATGCCAATTATTGGGTGGGAAGACGATGGGAAGACGGTTGGGAAGAGGGTGGGAAGAGGGTGGGAAGCTCGAGTTCTCGTCCTTCGGCGCGCGCAGCGTCGACTTGGAAAGGCGAGTCTCCTCTGTGTCGTACGTGGCTAATCCAATCAATTAGATTCCGTAATAGAAGCGCTCGGAGCCTTGATTCGAAAGAGGCGCGTCCGCGTAAGATTGATTATTATTCGTATTATGTGCTTTCGCGATGGGCTGATTATGTGCATTAAGCATCGCCCATTGCACTCCCATGGCTCGAGCGGAGCTTCAAGTGCGTGGCATTTCACTCGGACGCGGTTTTTCCAATTATGTAATTTACGTACAGTCTCCGCAAACTTCTGCGTTCGATAATTCATTTTCACCGCTAAATGAGATTGGCTCTCTCAATTTCCGATACAATTCAGGTCGGATTTATATGCGTGGAGATTACTTTTATTTTAAATGCAATTGTCAAGCTGCGGCCCGCATTCACTCCAATATGTAAGCATTACATTCGCAAAGATTTCTGCGCAGCGAATGATTTTTTTTTCTTTATTTCTTTTTTCTTTTTTTTTTTTTTTTCAAAAGGTAATAACAACTCGAAAGTCAACTTTTACTTGGGAAATATTATTTGTAATGGTACAATAAAAAAAGTGAAAGGAGTAAGATAAGCAGATTTGCCATTTTGGATTGGAAAATCTTTTTATATATGTTAAATGAATGTTATTGTGCGATAGTGGTAAAATATCCACATTTTGTTTGACCAAAATTATTTCATCTTATTCTTCTCGCCGTTGAAGAATTAAGCGCGCGCGCGCGCGCACGACAGTGCTCACTTAAGTGAATAATATTGTTGTTTATGATTTAATAACAACTTATATAAATATTCCCCGCGCAAATCAATTTCAAAAGGAATTTTCCTTTACCATTTATAATTGACATCTATCCATTTTATAAAAATATCTTGACTCGTTTACTTTGCAAATTAACGCAACGCTAATTTATTTATAAATAACTTTTTAAACTTTAAATCACGACAAATCACGAAGCTCTAATGTGCATCGATATCTTATAACGTTTAATGTATACCTGTACATTATGACATCTGAAATATTATAATGATAGCCTGCACGTATGAATTAAATATTTTTTCTAAGAGTTATAAAAATCAACATAATGGTATACAGCGCGCACTATAAAGTAAACAAAAATTTTGTAAATTTATTTAAAATAGTACAATTAAAAACATATCTTCGTAATAGCTAATTGGCACAGTTTATTAAATTAACAAAAATTAAAAAGATATTATTGCAAAGAAATTCTCTTTCCAAAATTGTAAGAATATTTTACCAAAACGACAACAAAAATACAAAAAATAAGTGCAAAAAAGAGAAATATCATTTTCAATTATTAAAATAAAATTTAATTTTATATTGCTTCAATTTTTTAATATATTCATATATAATAGTAAAATATTTTATTGGAATTACAAGAATAAATTTACCCTTTGGAAAGTTTTTTTCCTTCCAAAATAACATGCATTAAAGAAAGCTACTGTGAATTTATTTTAACTGTATAAATATATAGATTTTTATTTCTTTATATTTATGCAAATACATAGTATATCAATGTAAATTAATTAGAATTAAATTTTGTTTTTTTTATTGATTTCGCAACAAATTAATAAAATTATACAAATACAAAAATATAATTAACTATACTAGTGAAGAAACAAACTTAAAGGCAAATATTTTATTCGAAAACATTTTAAAATAAATGCCAATAAATATCAGCTAAAACATTGTTATTTATAATTATAATTCTTTTATTATTTATCAACAAACTTTGACAATATCCATATATAAATAAGAAATGTACATTGTCGTACATTTTCAATAAAATTAATGTTTTTTAAAAATAATTTCGTGCACTTTAGAATTACTTTCTAATGAATTACATCATTGTTCTTATAGTAATCAAACTTTCAAGACCAAATGAATTGTTCTCGTGAGATTGTTACGATAAAGTATTATCAAAATTGCTCAATTAGCGATTATATCAGAGTTACCGCACTCACGTATACATTTCCTAGTAAGAAAATCGGAATTATTTAATAAATTTAATTTTTACGTAATCGTAATAAATAACAAAAATGTCATTAGTGCTACATATTTACTATTTATCTCGTTTTTTATTTTCATAAATTTTTGTTAATAAAGTATTTAAATAATACCTATATTTAAAATAATTAACAATTATTACAATTTGTAAAAAAATCTTGCAAATTGCTAAAACGAATACACATATATATATATATATAAGCGTGTTTGCGTGTGTGTAAGAAATAAATGTAACAAATTATTTCAATTATTCTCAAACATTACATTTTTTAGGAACCAAAGCACTGATTTAGTTATTGCATAGATTTAAATTTAAGCACGTAAAACAAAAAAGAAAATTCATTTTAATTTTATCGTGATTTACAATATTTCTTATATAACATATAATATGATTTTTATACAGATTATTAAAAATATTTAATAAAAATCATACATAATTTTTTTAAAGTAATTTTCTTACAAGTAATTTTCTTACAAGTATTTAGTGTAAATTTATAAGAAATTGCAAAGATTCGTTTATACGAGCTATTTCAAATTGTACGCCATTTGTCTTATAATGCCACTCATATTTTTATGGTAAAAAGTAAAAAAGCACAACCTTTCATATTAAATTTACACTAATGATTGAATACACAGTATTTACATTTCACTTTTACCGAATTATTTTTATGTAATTTATGTAATGCCTAAACAACAATGTTATAATGAGCACAGATTTCCATTTCTGTTCTGGCAAAAATTTATAAATTTATGAGTAAAAGATTAAAAATGTATTATATCACACATCGATTATAAAAGTTCTGATTCGATACACGATAAACAGAATAGCAGCTTAAACATTTCTCTTTATACATCGAAATATTCGTATTTTTCTCATAAGACCGCAAATTATATGTGCACGCAGCATACACCTTCGAAAAATATGACATTAAAAATATTGGATTATCTGATTACTCAAGTAAAACTTTGTATATACAAATATGAAATGTATTTTTTAAATTCTATATTAACTGTTATTATTATTTTAATTTTTTTTTTTTTTTAATGAATCGTCGTTAATTTCATGTATTTCAGAGTTATAATATGTAAAATATACTTAGAAATATGATTCATTCAATAGGAACTCATCACGCAAAATTTTTATATACTTTGAGCGAAATCTTTTTAAAAGATTCTTTATGGAATAAAATTTTAATAAAAAGTATTTACTGATATAAAGATATTTAAAAATTTTAAATATACTTAAATATATATCGTATAAAATATTTATAAAATAAAATACATTTCCAACGGCAAGAGCTCCAATCTTCATATAATTTCTGATTTTAAAACAAATTTTAAACGTAGTTAATAATATTAATTATAGTTTTTAAATTATAAGTCCTTTATATTTTTGTAATTATATATAATAAATGATTTCAAATCGTGGACTTGCGAAACTAAATAGTATTTTATTGTAACTATTATTTCTTATTATTTAATTACAAATGATTTACATAAAATTTCATTATATCGTTGAAGGTGTAACAGAACCGTTTATAGAATTACGTTTTTCAAATAGATAAAGCTTGAAGCTTTGTATAATAATATATCATAAGTACATGGAGGTGAAGGACATCAGGATTTTACATAAAATAAAGTATTTTATAATCAGAGCTATTTATGATGATGAAGATCACACGAAGGTCGTAATATATTTATCATTAATATAAAAACATTCTCAACTATAGCTTATTCAATCGATTACATCAAATTTTTTTTAACTTAAAAAAATATTTTATTCAAAAAAATGTTATTCATGACTGTTAAGTACTTCTGACTTTTGCAAAGTTGAGAGAATCGATTAATTTATATAAAATAAAATTTCTTATAGTTATAATTATATTTAATAAATGTATTGCATATAGAAGGTTGCAAATATCAATTATTTACTCTTAATATACAATCAATTAGTAATAACTAAATAAAAAATTACAGTATTCGAATTTTTTAATGAAACTTCATATTTAAAACATAGTTACAATATGAAGTTAATTAAATACAAGACTTTTACAGGTTTATACCGATAGAAGATAAAGGTAAACAACATATATTTTCTTTTAACAAAAAAAAATGAACTCAAATATATCATGACACTGTTCCTTATATTAGCGAGCAATAATAATTTACGATATAGGAAATTTTCTTTTCATTTTCAAATTTCTAATCAAAACTTTTACATCTTACAACTAATAAAAAATGTTGCAAGGAATTTGTAAAATAAATTTGCTACAAGTAATAACAATTAAGTAAAATTATTTATGATATATGACATAAAATTTGAAATATATTGTTCAATATAAAAAATATAAAACCATAATAAAATATATAGCATTTATAAAAATATATATAACATGATAAAATAAAAAAATTGTACGTAGTGACGCAATTCCCATATAACGTACTTAATACACAGGAATTACATTAAATAATATAGTAAAGAGTATCTTG
This sequence comes from Ceratosolen corneri, assembly GCA_030522565.1. NCBI lineage: Eukaryota > Metazoa > Arthropoda > Insecta > Hymenoptera > Agaonidae > Ceratosolen > Ceratosolen corneri. Next base: position 16,750 of record JAPYYT010000197.1, read on the forward strand.
TGTAAAAAAGACAGCAAATCAATTAATCAGAACTTTCAACTTCATGAAATATTGTACTTCACTAAATTGGACATCATTTGTATTTGACCTGAGACATTCTTAAGATCAATTCCACACACACACACACACACATATATATATATATATGCCTGCATTATTACATAAGAATGTGTCGTTATTCATTTCTGAAAACATATTTCACAACCAAAAGATGATAGAAACCACGTAGAAAAACAAAATTTATAGAAATTAACAATTAAGTAAAACATTAAATAAAGCTGTTTTTTATATTTTTTGTTCCCGATTTTTATATATTCAAGATTTTGTGAAAAATATTCAGTAACTTATATTAGATAAAGTACTTTGAATTATTAATGGTATACACTTAAATTTATAATTTTACATATTTACAATAGTACCCACCTACCTCAAAAGTTGGTTGCAGTAAAACTTTGTATTATATTATTATATACCTGAGTTTATTTATTTAATAAAATTTTCCTTCTATTAGCAATTATAATAGTTAACAATAAATAAAGTATTTAAACACAGTTCGGAAATTCTTTTACATTCTAATTTCCTAAAATGCACTAATTAATTTTCAACCGAATGTGATATATACATGTTTTTGCAAAATTCTTTACTTGTCGGCCAAGGTCGAATGTTCAAATTTATTGTATTGACACATGCTACAATGGTCGACCAACTAAATTGATTGACAAATGATGTCCGCGCATACGTTTATTTACACGATTTCTGATGTACAATGAATGATTGATCATCCAGAAAAATTGAGCACTTGAAGCGAGAAGGAAGAATAAACTGATTTGGAAAAAACACTTATCAACTTTTCAAAATTTAAACTTATACATATATATATTAATTCCTTGATATATACACAATAAGCATGTATAAAAATATTAAAAATCTTTAAACAAAGGACGTTTGAATAGTTACGTATATTAAGAGTAATGATTTACTTATAAGATATAACGACTAGGGGATTTGAAGAAGAAAATTATTTTCTGTTTGTATGGTTTATGCTAATGAAAAACAAAGTCAAGACTGCGTTTTCATTTAAAATTTTCTCCATAAAATTAAAGCTGTAAGATTAGCTATAGACTTGTTTATTGGTACTGCTCTCGTGTAATAATCGCAATAAGAAATATAATATCTACCCTATCTCAAATTAATTAGTTTTTTTTTTATAAAAATATAATTATTAATTCAATTATTTTATATTGTAAAAATTTTCAGACCTCTAATTCATTATGTTTTTGAAATAAAGCATATTAATCAAATTTCTTCTTCTTATTTAATGGGTTCGATTGAGTCGATTTATAAAATATTTAAGTTTAAATAAGCCTTTCTTAACAAGGACTTAATATTTCATTATACTTAAAGTTTGTTCGTCGTTAAGAGATGTTCAAAAATTGCAATAAAGTTTTTGTAATAAATTAAATTGTCTATATTTTATTGAAGTGACTAAATCAACAATTAGCGACTATTCAGTGATTTTACAACAAAAATTTAGCTCCATCATAGAATTTTAAATGAATAAATCCTTATAGGATTGATAATACTATAAGATAATCTTATTAATCATTATAAAGTATCACATAAAATAAAAAATAAAATAACAGGGATTTTTCGTATTTATTTTTGAAAAGTTTTTAATATACAAAGATAACAACAAATAATTTTAGAAAGTAAAACTAATGTTTTATTAGCAATTCTTATAACGATTTGTATGTACATTTAGTTCAAATAAATTTTGTATCAATTACTTAACTTAAAAAATCCTTCTGAATCATACATTACACCGATAAAACAGTTGGAAAATTTTCAAAATCCATATTTAGCAACAATTATATATATTTTTAAATGTTTTTCATTGTTCAAATTGGCTGTCCTTAATAATGAGCTAATGAATTTCTAAGGACGAATATGATATATTTTCTCCATATACAAAGATCGTACTGTATTATAGTCGATCACTAAGAAGAATCTTATAATAAAATCGGACCATAAAAACTTTATTAAGAAAATTATTTTGTTAACAACAATTCCAAATTCGAAAGAACGTGTAATTTGATAATAAAGTATCTTATTGCGTATCTGATAGCTGAATGCTAATATTGAGTAAATATTTGATATTTTGAATAAATAATTATGAACAAATGTAACACAAATGATTCTCAACTATCCATAATATATAAAAGAATTAAATATTGAATTTTATTTAAACGAATATTTTTATACTTTTGTAATTTTATGTTCGTAAATAGCGATGAATTGAATTTATACTCTTTAATTATGTTGATAAGCATACTGCGTGCGCTAATTTTTTTACTTTTTTAATAAACTTTTTTATAAGATCTTTTTTTATAATGTCAAGTTTGAATATTATAATTGACCGTCATTAAATTATATGCAATTCATTTGAATTAAAGAAAAAACATGTTACTAGTCGGTCGTTCATTAAATTAAACTAGAAATTATTTAGTGATACCTTTTTTGTGTCAAGTAAACGATCGATTTATATGGTAGAATTGTAAAGAATGATTAACCGATTTTTACTCAATACATATGAAACATTGAATTGCAATATATTTATATAATTGCGTGTATAATAGTTATTAATTTCTAAATTATGTGTTTAAATCAATTGAAATCAAATTTTTTCTACAATTTTCAGATTTATTGAAATAAAAAAAATATTATTATAATTTTGTAAAATCTTTATTTAGTGCGTGACCTTGTCCTTTCTTAGAAACAGTGCTAATGCTACATAATTTGTGATTTAATTTAGAGAATTGCATAAATAATTAAATATATTATATTATTTTACTAAAGCTTTGTCGAAATGAAAGGAAGAATTAGCGTTCAATTTTAACAATTTATTAGAAGCAAAATAATTTGTCGAATAGCTTGAAAAGCGTCGTATTAAGCATTTCAAAATACAAGCTTCGAAATTCAAACATAATTATTGATGATTTTTATTTTCAATAATAATAGATATTCAAAATGTTAACTCACTACTTAAACGAATATGCAATATACGACTATTACTAGCATAAAATTTCTTTTTTGATATATTTATCGTTGCAAATAAACAAATTTAAACGTGACTCCGAAACTACTTTTCCTATTCCATTTCCGAGCTTTACAATCCTCAAATACTATAAATTTTAGAATATGTAAGTGATCAAATAGAGCCCATCATTTTATTTAATGCCTCTACAAATTTAGTCGTCTGTCGATGATAAAAAGTTTATATTTTATTAAAACTTGAACAATTTTCATAAATTCTTTATATTAAAACTTCTATTGTATAAATTTGAGTCACAGTTAAAATATATCTACTTTTACAAATATTCGTGAAAATGCCATTATATAATCAAATAGCATCGAGAGCGGCATTATCGATACAATTAAGAATAAATCTGAAAGTCAAATAAAGTTAAAATAATAAAGATAGTCACAATTAATTTAGACAATAACAAAGATAATTATTCAGTTAGTTTTCATCTGTAATATCTCTTCTGGAATTTATTTAAAATTTATACGCAATAAATTAATAAAGGTTACAGCAGCTTTCTTTCTATTTTTAAAATAAAAAATTTTCTTGAAATTTAGTTGAAAAACTTCACTAGTCACGGTTTAACATACTCTTGTCATGTAGTTATTATCATTGAAAAAGTATTGGATATTTATTTTTAAGCTAATAAGTCATGATTATATATGTATTGAAAGCTTCATATAATACGTTGATACATTTTATGTAATCAAGTTATTATTCATTATTTTGTTCAAAAAATAAAAAAAAAAAAAAGATAATCCACGGAGAAAGGATGAACAATTTTACTTTTGTAATCTGATAATTAGTGGTTATTTTATAAATGTTACAATACTTTTATTACATTTTAAGCTTTTATTTTCATCGACATTAGTAATGTTATTGAGAGAATTTGCTAATTTGATCATAATAACAAACGTAATAAGCAATTTAATGTTTCAAGGAACTGAGATAAAGAAAAGAGTAAAATTATATGTGCACTTGTTCGATGAAATAGAATTATAACAAGTCTATTCGTATTAGAAGCAAAATACATGGTACGAAAATGATTAATATTTTGAAAAATCATACTGTCAATAACACTAACACAAGTTTATAAATTGTTGGATTGCTTATATTTTCAACATGTCATAATGAATAAGAGAAATCGCATATAAATATCGGCTTGTGTATAGAATTTAAACATTTTCTACTCAGTTCATTAATAACCAATACTTAATGTATTTGTAGGTATTTACCACAAATATGAGCGTACAGGATTTTTCAATGCTTCGGACAGATAATTGAAACGTACTTAATAATGAGGAGGAAATAAAATTTTCATTTAAAATATCACCTCCACTCACTAATCAGTGTCTCAGAAACAGGCAGACAAAATCACAGAAATTAAAAATAGTCATAGCTTTGAAACACGTAAGATGGTGGTAGGTCCGCGTGTACACGTACACAATTTTTTTTTATAAAATGTGCGAACGTGAAAGTGGTCGGTACAGCTGCAGCAGCCAAGGAAGATTACATAAACCATAGGAAGAAGAATATCAGTCACTTTGAGAACGAGATTTATCGACGTGGATATGCACGCATACGTGACATGATTGATAATTTGCTATTTATTCGCTTACGAAAACTATCGACCTATTGTGTTACTTCTCCTATTGGACTTAAAAGATTCTAATTAAAGCATATTTAATACTTCATATGTAGGCCTTCGATTCTAATTGACGGAATATTAGTGACTACTTTACAAACATTAATAAAACAAAACCAAACAAAAAAAAAATAACAAAAAAAAAAAACAATAAAATTACCAATCAGAAGCATGAAAAAAATGTAAAAATCTTTTGTGTTTCGATAAATAATTTTAACATAATTTTTAACAGATATTTTAATATATAATCAAATTAAGAACGATATAATATTTCTTAGTTAATATCATTATTATTATAAATAAATTGATTACATGTTGATGTTCAGTAATAATAGGTAGATGTCATTTTTACTTTAAACATAAATATATCACACGTGAAAAAAAAATTGTTCAAAATCGAAAATTATTAACTTTAGCATTAGAGAATTAGAAAATGCTAGAAAACTTCGATTTAATAATTAAAAAAAATTTTTAAATAAATGTAAATTCCTCTATTACCTTTGATCGATTATATACCGATTGAGTTGCTTATCCTCGTCGCACAATACACGAGAAATATGCTGCGCATTTTGTGCTGCCATCTTTCTTAAGATAATGTGTTTTCTTCGAATGATAAAGTCAAATAGATAAAATACTTATAATGAAAATACACCTCTAATTGCATTGATTTTGGAATGAAAAGTTTCTTTATTTTGTGCCAATTATGAATGTATCGATTTTTTATTACGTTAATCGAACAAACAATAATAAATTTAAATAACTTATATGCATTTATGAAATAATTCAAACAATAAATACAAAAAAATCCGTTTCGACATGATTGTTTATATTTTATCTACAAGTTTTTTTAAATATCCAATACGATAAGATAAATTTTTAATCACAATATCGTCGATATTTGTTTTTATTCTTCTGAACGTATGATTAAATGAGATTTTTTTCGATTATAATTAATAAAATAATAATATTATTAATTGTAAACGTTTAATCAATGATAAAATTTTTTTATTCATTATCATGGAAATTTTTACTTTATAAATAAAAATATATTCTTATTGTAGTAGTAGAAAAAAAATTGTATCCAATAACAAAATATTTTACTTTTTACTAGTAACTGTAAATTTATAATGGTAGGCAGTAGAGCTTAACGACCTAATTAAAATAAACATCCAACGATGATGAAATTTTGCCAGTTGTACATTTTCGTAAAACATACCAGTCTAAATTGACTAAATCATTGATAATTTATAATCATTTTTATGATGGTATAACGCAGTATTATTTTAATGTTTTCTAAAAATTTCTAATTCTTATCATTTTAACTGTTGCTCATTAGATATTGTTTTAAACAAATATAATTTTCCCCATTTAGAAAAAAATATTTTTGAGAGAGAAAATAAATAATATACATTTATAAACATTACAGAAATATACATTTAGCAAAATTATTATATTGAAATTAATGATATGTACGTGATAATGATATGTATATGATCTTATATGCTTATTACTTATTTTGCAGTGTGTGCGTGCGTGCGTGCGTGCGTGCGTGCATGTGTGTATGGAATTGAATAAAAATTTCGTTTATAATTTAATGTAATTTTTCATACAATTATGATAATTATTTAAAAGTTTTAGTTAGAAGATAATTTAATGCAAAACTATGGTACAACTTTTAAAAAAATTTAAAACAGTGTATTTCTTCAGTCAGTAAAGATTTGTACATCTTATAATAACGTAATTTTCACGTTGAAATGATTTTAAAATTCTTGAAATTATGCATAAGTGAAATAATTTTCTTGGTTTACAATTGCACTCTAAATGTATATGATATTATGCCAGATATCATTTATTCTCGGATTTGACGGTAATTTATATTTACAATTTTTGGATTTTCATTTATTTTTTATTTTATTATTTATATAATTTATTTTTAATATTTCATATGAAATGGTACGCGATTATCGTTTTACATCTCGTATATCCTAGGTCTTATGCCATGTTTCACAAGTGATAATCACACGATAATTACACGTTAAACATTTTTACGCAATTTTATATGTTGAAATATATTAACATTATTTTTATGAAAAAAAACTGTTAAATATAAATTATTTATAATTATAAACAATACATTATTGTATATTGGATATGAAATTTATATTATTAAGAAATTTTTTATTCGTTGAATGCATTTTAGAAATGAAAGAGATTTGATAAATATAATTTAAGGAAAGGAAATTTTAATTATTCAATTATTGAGATAAGATAAATTGGCATGTTAAATTATTGAAGATATAAATGAATTGCGTTGATGATATTTTTGCATTAAGGCTTAACGAATGAGATTTATAAATATGGTCTCTGTCTCTTGTCTTTAAAAAACTTCGTGCAGATCAGCCGCGTCTTGCTGTTTTAAATGGAAATGAATGATAATACTATCATACATTCATCATTAGAATCTGCATTAACTCAATATTAATGACAAAACATATTATTTATCTAAAAGAAATCATAATTTAAATTAAATTAAACTGAATTCAAATGAAACTCTACCGATTTTGTTAATTAATTATCGTGTTTTAAAAAATTCGTAACATTATTGAAGTATAGATATTTAATTAAAGAACAACGCAAATTATTTACCGATTATTTGAATTGATAAAAAGTAGAAATATTAGTTTTGCATTTAATATTTAGTGTGAAATAAATATATGAGATTATAAAGTAAACGATTGGTATGTAAAAATAACCTATTCACAATGATGTTAAATTATTGTCGCCTTTCACTACATGCATGGGATAATGTATCAAGCCACTCAAAGAAATGACTTCCTGCGGTTTTCATCAGCTATTACGATTCCAATCACTTTCACACGACTTTGAATGTGTGTATGGGCGATCGTACTAGTTAGAATAAAATGAAGGCTGAATCGGGTTTGTATTTGCAATATGAGTTAATGAAGCTGGAGTATGATAATATTAAACTGACGTTGACATTACCATGAAGTATTTACAAAGACAAATTTTATTTGAGTTATGCACTAATGCAAACTATGATACGCAGGAATATATTATTATTCTTCATTAAAAGTTTTTACTTCGGCTTATGTATTTATTTAAAAAATAATTGTTAAATCACTGACGTTGGTTAAACATGCTCAAACTATAAAATAAAATAAAACGAAACTATTTATAAATTATGCAAATTTTTATTCAATTCCATTTGTTTAAATTTTAAAAGATCGATATTATATTATCATTTCTATGTTATTCATTACACATTCGCAAGTTATATTTCTACATAAAGACATGGAAATTCAAGTTATCATACAAAATTGCCATGCACATTCAAGGTTAATCTTAATCAGTTATTATATATATGAGTTAAAATGCCTTGATTAAGGGAGAAAGTGAAATTTTATTGTAATTTAATTTTCAAAATCCACTCGTAACTGGATTATACAACGGCCTATCTGTTAAATTATTGAAATTTACTAAGGTACCACATTCCATGCAAATTTCGTTTAAATGCCACCAAGAAAATGAAATATTCTCTAAATTAAATATTTTTATAATACTCTAATCATTACTGTAAATTCTATTATTAAAATAGATCCTACAATTCATTTTATTGAAATTTTAATGATTTCTCAATGAAATTTTACATATTAAAACCATTAAATATAGCATTTTGTAGATACTTTGAACATAAATAAATTGCAGCAAATATTTTATTTTTCTTACATTAGTTATACATTAGCAACATATATATATATATTCATTTTTTAAATATTTCTAATCTGATGCACAACACAAATAAATTAAGCCCTAAGATTAAACACAAACCCTTTATCATTATTATCATAAATTATATATATCATAAAATTAATGCTTATTATAGATACAATTTATTTATCAAATTTAAAGAAAAAGTATATTTCAAAAACTGCATAACGTTTAATTTCGACATGGTTATTAAATTTCCAAAATAAACTTGTCATTCTTATGTAATTGCAGATGTCATGATATTTAAAGCAAGAAAATATATCTGTATTTAGATATTTTTTACTTTATGGTTTAAGCCATGTAAAACAAATCAATGTACATTATTGTTTGAATACTTGGATTATTTATTATCTATTTATTATCTATTTTTTATCTATAGATTATTATTGATCAATGTACGTCAATATATATATATTAAAAATTTATACTATACGTGTAAAATGATTAGTATAAATAACAGAAAATATCGGTAAATAATTGCTTCATACTTTGAAGAAAAATTAAATGAAATTAAATGAAAACTAAATGAAATTTTAATATGATACAATAGTTATAATATTTGTTTAAAGTTCACGTAATACTTTGCTCAATAATGTACAAAAGTTTGTTCATAATTTTTTAGATTTAGGATAATAGTAGAAAGTTGGTAGTAGGAAAGGGAAGCATAATTAGAAATAACATTAATAAACTATTAGTTTTAAATCACAGAAGCTCATATAGTAGTGATTACAACCAAATGTATTAAACCCGTGTATTCTATGGATTTTTACATAAATGAATAATTGATGAAAAAAAATTTAAGTTTGGAATTAAAACGTAAATATTTTATTTGATAAATATTGACGTGCAAATGTTATGATATAGTGTTTGCTATAAGATAGTGGAATTATTCTATACATGCTGTCTTGTAATGTAATGTTTTACAACACTTTTATATTGTCGAAACAAATCATTTTTACCCATATTTCATTTGAAAATAATATATTTTAAAATAATGATTGTAACAAATAAGTTTATTCAAATTCATATTTATATTAGTATATTAAACAAAGCTGAAATATCTGAGATAAAAAATCTAAAATTATTACATTTGATATATTGAATTAATAAATCAGTTTAAAATATTAAAATAAGAAAAATTAAATGACTTCTAATAGTAGAACAAATTAGTGATCGCGACACTCACTTAATACATATGAAACAAATATTTCAAATTTAATATCATAAAATAATACAATAATATGCTTATTTCTTATATAATTTAATTTAAATTCATCAAGTCAAAACGACATTTGTAATTATTTTTAAATCTATTTTTAATAATATATTAACATTTATCTTAATCTGATAATCACTATCGAGGAATTTGTATAAAAAATTAATATAAGCTTTTTACATTTACTCGAATATTAAAGAGAATTATTAAAATGCTATTTAATTTATAATCAATTAAGCATCATTAAAAAAACAATATAATATAAAATGTTATACTATCTAGTACTATGTACATACTATCTTAACAAAAGTTGATAAGGTAAAGAGAATTCAGATTAGTTTTATCATTTATAATTTTTCTTATTTTTCTTTATTTATTTTTAATTTTTTTTTTTCATTTTCATCAGATAATTACTACTTGATTTACACACGAAAGCGTTCGGTGGACTAACTGTTATACTGGACAAAGCACATCTCTAGTCATCTTCAAATAAATATAATCTGACATAAATATATTGCTTCATTTGAATTATCATTTATTATTTTATTAATCTAGATTATTTTTATTAAATAACTAAAGTAGAGGTAAAATCATTGGGATTGAATACTTAAAAAATGTCAGTGAATTTTAACTAATATTCTTAATATCTTGTCTACGGCAACATATTATTACACTTAGCTAATAGCAGAAATAGAAAAGCCATCGGAAGCCATGTGAGATAGAAAATGAGCATTTCTGATTAGAAAAATAAAAATTATTGACGTAACGTAATACAGTCAGGCATTTTGCGAACGTAACGATTTAGCTTTAATGTTTCTCTTTTACAGAAAAATGAGGAAAACGAAAAGATAAGAATACGAGTGCAATAGATAGATAGATAGGCTAAATATATAAATTGGTAGGTTGGTAGGTAGGTCAGTAGATAGGTAGGTAGGTAAGTGAATAGATATGTAGGTAGGTAGGTAAGTGAATATATATGTAGGTAGGTAGGTAGGTAGGTAGGTAGCTAGGTAGGTAGGTAGGTAGGTAGGTAGGTAGATAGATAGATAGGCTAAATATATAAATTGGTAGGTTGGTAGGTAGGTCAGTAGATAGGTAGCTAGGTAAGTGAATAGATATGTAGGTAGGTAGGTAGGTAGGTAGGTAGGTAGGTAGGTAGGTAGGTAGGTAGGTAGGTAGGTAGATAGATAGATAGGCTAAATGGATAAATTGATAGGTAGGTAGGTAGGTAGGTAAATAGGCAGAGAGAGAGAGAGAGATCGCGAGTTGCATAGAGTATAGTTGGAAAGCCACTCGTCGTTTAAGCCTGTGTATACATACGTTCCTGATTACATCGTGAACCCAGGGAATTTTTCAGGCCCGCGCGTGTCCGGTGTTCCCCTTCCTTGAGACCCGCAGACCGGTTTCACGAAGTTGAAAGCCAAGTTAGGTAGACATTGGAGGAGAAAAGGAAGGAGACGAATTGTGGAATGCACGAGAGACGACAGTTGAGCGAAATCGGGACGGGGAAATTTCGGCGATGGTGATTAAGAATGGATGATTCTTTTACCTACGACTTTTCTCTTGCGATAAGCAATCGCGCGCTTTTAGTTTTCTTGTTGCTCGGTATCGAGTAGGAAATACGGAAACTGATTGCGGTAGTCGATGTAGTTAGAAACTGGTCCGATGGCGACGTAATTCATTGAAATTGAGCGGAAGAAAAAAATATTTCTGACCAAAACATTAGCTTTACGTGAAGCCGAAAGAGTGTTGTAGCCTTGTATTGGACTTTTTAGATTCCTTTATTCGATTCGTATTTAACTTCGTAGACATTTAATAGTAGGAATGTACCATAGTAATTATTCTTAATAAGAAATTGTTTTTATCGATTTTTGACCAGATATCTTTCACCAAATTAGGTTACAGAAACATTTGTTAAATATTTCTATATACAGATGCTGCTATATTGTTCGAATATACATGTTGAATTTGTAATACTTTTACTTAATTTGCACATCATAGTGTCTATCATTTTGAATTTACACTGTCAAATGATGGGATTAATAATAAGCGTAGCCTCATTCATTGTAGGTTAACACAAATATAAAATGTTTTGTAATTCGTTTTTAAATAATAAATATTTTCAGTTTTTCCACAATAATAACATTTACATTTAAATATGTATAACCAGTTATATAATTACCACGCAAATTCTTACTCAACAATGGTCTGAGTTCACCAATCACATACGTTTGTAAAATAGGCTTATTAATAATTAAGCAAAGAACATTTCAAATCGCTCAATCATTTACGAAACTGAACTTAGTTTTAGCATATTTAATACAATATAAATGCAAATATCAAAATGCAATTGAAACTTACCTAGCTATTCCATTGCTCCAACTGAACATCCTTCTGATCCTTTCGCGCTGTAATTCTTCCTCTTTGGTAGGCATATTTATTGTTATTAATAATATGGCACCTTCTTCTCCCTTCAATTATTAATTAATTCACGTTCTGTACGATCGATCAATAAACTGCACTCAAATAGAATTATCCACTTGACGAGACGGACCCAGGGTCCGACGATGGATTCTTGGGTTTTCCTTTTCGTTAGCTACTCATTTTTTTTTTATCTGTGAAAGAATATTCTAGGTAACAACAGTACAATCAGGAAATGCTCGATTAGTGTTCTTGCTGATTTTAGTTTCGCTTTTATTTCCGATATGACCCATAAATACATTCGATTGCCACGTTGGAGACCGAGAAGGTGACTTGTTGCCTTATATTTCGTTTAATTAGATGTTCAAAGGTAGTCCTAATACAAGGAAAACATGATTTTTTTTCCAATTTTCTTTCATTGCGGATACAAGGACGTATTAACAGTTCTTAGTTCTTTAATTAAAACACTTTAAATTTACATATTGACAATTTCACGACAGGCTAGTGATGAAATATGCACATTTCATCAAGGCTCGTAATTAAATTTCATAATTAAATTATTATATTAAATCATTGTAGATTTAGAATAATTAGTAGTTTTATGCCTTTAGAGTGATGGATAAAGATTACTTTTTCAAAATTTAAAATTCATATTGACATACAATTTGAAATATTTCAAATATTATTGAAATAATATTGATACATTTATCAAAAATTATAGATATTCGAGTAGCCTGTTGAATGATATAATATATATATATATATACAATTGAATTTATTGTTTATTAATATCACCCATAATTATTAGAATTACCTTAAAACATCAAATTGAGCAAATCTCAAATTATCGATGCATTGCGCATTACTAAGCATCAATTTTTTTAGTACTAACAATTTCAATAAATCGCCCGATATTATGCGTTCCTTTGTCTTAAATTTAACGTAATTTTAACGAAGTTTCGAATAACAGTACAGCGATAGATTTTTCAAATTCTCTTTGGACAAAAGAATCGCTTTTGTTTTTACACTCAGTATGCGTGATTTAGAAATAGCCGATCGCAATCCCTGTAAATGTGTGTGAATCATTTTTCCTTCTCAAAATGACGTTAAAGCTGCTGATTTTATGCTTTGGATAATTATTATGTTCGTTTGCGTCAGATAAACATTTGTATTTTAGTGCTGATCCTATATTAAAAAATGTTTATAATAAGCGGCTCTTTAACATGATTTTCAAATCTTCATTTACTAACGTTAAATGTCTGTTTAATTGAAATTATTAACAAAAAATATTTCCTATGCGCGTAAAATTACTATTTCTCTTTATTTTCTATAGTTCTTTATATTAATAGTTAGTGTAAAATGCTTTGTTGATATAAAATAACGTGAAAATTTTGAAAATGTGTGTTCCATTACTTGAAAAACTAGGCAAAACACATTGCGCTCTGTACAAAAATTCAGCATAATTAATAAAAATAGTTCACAATATAAAAGAGTCGTATAGTGTTGGAAAAAATGTAATTAAAATATTTTTCTTAATAAATCACAGAAAAGTATATATGCCTATTCTACTTTTTCATATATATTCATAATCTTTAGATATTAAAAAAAACACATATATATGTGTGTGTGTAACATTCTTTCGAGTATATGTTAAAAATGTAAATTACAGAGCATTAAAGTTTATTTTGACGCACTACGAAGAAGCAATTTTGAAAACTCACTCACTTCTCGAGAATTCCCTTCTCTTCAACAAAATTACACGAAGTCTCATGGTTAGTTAGCTCAATTCGGAGAAAAGCACTTACTTATCCCATAGCAACACTCACTTCGTTTGGCTCATCTCCCACCTCCCACCCCACCCCCCCACCAGCCCGCCCGACGCTACTCGCCTCGTTTTCCTACGATTCGCCTACAACATATTTTGACTGGCAAGTCAAATTTCTGAAGTAACACGCACACCCACACACGTGCACACGCAGACCGTGAGTACGCGGATCTTTCAATGGAACGGCTCACCTTTGTCCACGTACGTCGCCTCTATTCTCTGTTTACATATTAATGCTTCAAATATGTCAGTGTTTTCCTTAAGAGCACGATATTTCTTTCGTTAATGATAATGCAATTTCGTACAAGCGTCGCTGAATCTCTACGGAATACATTTACTACGTGCGTGACGCTGACATCCGTGGACTTGGACATTTTTCATTGCAGCGCGATGCTTTAGCCGAGCGAGCGTCGCTTGTAAATAATAATCGAAATTATGTTTATGCCTAATGTGTGCATGGGGCGTGTACACGACCAAGTGCAAAGTGCCGGAGGCTCCTTGAGTTCCTTAACCTAATTCAGGCAATTTTTAAGATAGCGATTTTTGTTAAAGTAAATCGTCGGTTCGCGTTACTTGCGTTCATATTTGCATTACTATGTGTGCATTAGTTTTTCAGCGTACATTTCTTACGATTATGCGTGGAAATTTTTTTTTGTTATGGGTTAGGCCAAGAATTTTAATTATACAATAATGTAAAGTTGTTTGATGAAGATATGAGTTGGTATTTTCAAGATTTTACATTAAAATTTATATAAGGAATTAAAAGAGATGCGAAGCGAAAAACAATTTTTCCTTTTCTTTTTTACTAGATCGAGCACGACACCGACACGCACACGCACGCACGCACACACTGCTATTAAATTATTAAATTGTCGTCATACTAAATTATACTATTTTAATTGTCAACGAGATATTTAGAAATTTGTATTAAACCTAGAATGACTAGTACAATAACATTGGGGAAAAAATGTCTTCTTTCATAATTATTTGTATTTTAAATTATTCCGCAAAGATTTATTATCAAAGTATTCTTTTCACTCAAACAATTCTATGGAATATTTATATTCGCGCAATGTGTTTGCGAGTGTCTGCATAAATTTTTTTAACATGACAACATTGCATTTTAATTTTACTTATAAATCACAGTATTTATTTTAGTTGAGGAGGAGGCATCGTTATTTTCAAACTAGGCTCACGGCAAATAAATAATCGAAGCATTGCGTTATCTTGCAACTATTCTTCTGACAAATAATCGATATTAAATGTAAAACTGAAGAAAGATGGAGATGAGGAAGATGAGGAAGTGGAAGTGGAAGAAGCAAAAGAAGAGAGAAGAAAGTTAACACGGATGAAAAGCAGCGCGCACAAACGCACGCACGCACGCGCACACGCACACGCGCACGCATAGAGCGATGGATATATATATATATATATATATATATATACACACACATATATATGTGTATATATATATGTATATATAGAGGAGAGAGAGAGAGAGAGAGAGAGTCTTTTATAATTTCTTAAAATAATTCGAAAACACAATGTACTTTACAGCGCCAATGTATCACCGCAAGCTCACACGCAAATCATAATATTGATAATCGCAACGATCCGTCCGTCGTTCATGCCACTTATAGTGAATCAATGAGCTGGAGTTTCTCCTGAAAAGCTGAGGCACTTTCCCACATCGGCGTCACCGCGAGGAAAAATAACGCGAGCTAGTTGCGAGCGAGGCGACGAAGCATCGCTGAAACAGACGAGAAAGGCGAGCAGCAGCAGCTGCGCCTCGACAACAAAAGTCACCTTCGCCCGAGCCTACTCTCGCCCACTCTGGGATAAAGGTTAAGGCGCGCCTGGGCCGGGCCCTTGCAGCAGACCTTCCCTACCAGACTGGCCGCCGCTGCTTGCGCTCGAGGAGGCTTCTCGTCCCGTGTCCCTGCGCTGGGTGCGTGCGACGTGAGACCGGAGGTGACCGCCCGAACCGCCTGAAAGTGATACTCGGACTGAGGAGAGCAGGAAAGCGACGCGCGTCTACGGAACCTCCCGATCGGCCTGCACTCACGTGTGTTGCTGCGCTTCATGCCCACCGCCCCGAGGTGATTGAGGGACGAGCGATGGCCCCACGAAAGTGCGTCTCGAGTCCGCCGTCACATCGACACTCGCCTCGAGGAGCGAGTTCGCTTCGGTGAACCTCTCCGCCGTGTTCCGGGGCCATTTCTGTGATTTACGGGCGGGCCGCGAGTGACGTTACCGACCGAGCCCCGTCCCCGTCCGCTGCTCGACTTTCTCGTGGCGCTCGGCCCCCTCGAACGCGCCTTGACTTTATCTTTATTTGTTTACTTATATGCCGAACCAAGCTCCGCGACATTATACCTTTGTCATCGGCGGAAAGACCAAATATTTATCCTGATTTGATAATCAATGCAATCGTCGCTGCTTTTATCGATGTGCCTCGCTCCCCGCGACAACATCACGCTGATCTTCATATTCCGTCTGCTTTATGTGCTACTTATTGACAATCCAAGTCGAGAGCTGATCGTCTTTAACAGTTAACTCCCATCTATTTTCATCGCTAAAACCGTCGCTTTTTGCCCATCCTAATCCTTTACACTATAATTTTCATGTAATGTACATAATAATTTTTTTATACTTTTATTTACAATTTTTAGATTTTCACGCGCAAAGACATTATAACGTGTTGTGCTGTTGGGAAGGCAAAACAGAAACAAAAAAAAACGAAACTGTGCCTGCACAATGCACCTCGATGGTCTTAAGATTCGCTAAAATTCGTATATGAACTTTTTTAATTTATTTTAAACGCCTCAGCAGGCTAATTAAACACTTGAATGATTGTAGTTTATTGTGATCTGACGAAGGGAGTTCTAATAGAACATAAAATATTATATATTTTGAAGAAAAAAGTAATCAGAATATATCAGAGATCAACCTGATTTAACCTTATGATTTATTGCACGATTAAAAGGCTGCAAAAAAGTACTTCACTCCTAATCGCTTTAAACATTTTTCATTTAAACTTTATTTAAATAATAAAAAAGACTTTACTCAAATTATTACAGATACTTTGTTAAAAAGTTGAATAAAAATCTCCTCGCATATCCTTATAGATTATATATTTCACATATGGAGGAAGCATTTTTTCTGATCTTCGAAAGTTCTAGATTAAATTAAATATTATTATACGATTAATGCAAAAGCTTTAATACATTATTCATAATCGTAATCCATTATCAGATTTATTTGTCTCTGAACCTTCATCTTTGTTCGTACAAATTCAAAAACAATTATTAAAATGACGTTCACTATATTTAACGTTAAAATACAGCATATATTCTAAGCTTCAACCTTCGATTTTCTCGAGTGTGTACATTATAACATTTTACTATAAATGTCATGGCAGTGAACATTTCTTTAGATACATTTGTATTCGTAAGACTTTAATAAATATTGTTTTAAAGTCATTTACACTGGCATTTCAAGGGTGAATTTTTGTATTAAATCACACAATCAATGTGAAAAAAAGCTGTATGAAAAATATTATAATACACGTTGATCAATCAGTAATTTTTTTATCGTGAAATATTTTACGAGTCATTGCATATTAATTTTATCTGGAAAGTATGAGAATAATTCAATAATTTAACTTTCATCAACTAGCTATTTGAATTAATTTTTTTCTTCTTTTTTTGTTGTATATTTTTCTTAATTAGTTATACAACTCACTGTTTAATCCTCGATCTTTCACTTTTATCGAGCATCATCAAGTTGTGCCAATTGTTTCTGCGTTTTCAAAATTCGACTCAATTATTTAACACCTACATCGTTTTTATAAAACACAACTCGATGAATATTTCGATTAAACGCGAGAATGCTATATTGAATTTCCATTTACTTGCAATTTGTCAATTAATCGAGTAAGATTGATAATAATAAAAAGACTCAATACTCATTCCCATATTACTGCCCATCACACTTCAAGAATGCCATGACTTTCCGACCTTATGCCATAATTATGATTTCTTATAGCTTCTAAAGCAGAACCAAAGACTCTATTAAATTAATATAAACCACCAATTTCACCATCGTATGGCAATATAGAATAATTTTCTTCCACTAGAGCCTACGTAGTAGCTACTATGATAATATGCATTTATGCGTGTGTGCAAATAAAATAAAATGCACGGAATCTCTTTTATCAGCAGTGGAAAAGCCGATACTTTCCATCGATCGTCTGATGGCGCAGCTTTCACGCTCCTCCAGGTTGACGTCGACGTCGTTGGCTCTGCGTCGCCGTCACGGGTATTAATTACACTTCACTAAATTTATTAAATGGATAGCATAAACGAAGTAGATTAAATATATTTGAATCATTTTCTTTGCCTATAGTACAATATTTATATATATCTTTATATACGTATATATTTGTTAAGAAGTCAAGAAACCTTTAGTTAGTTTATAAGCTGTATACACGTATCCGGTTTATGCTAAATAATATTTAGTTATCATTGATAATGGGAAAATGAACTTTTAAAATTTAACAATAATAATTGCACAGTTAGATCGAAATAGTTAGAGATCGCGTAATCTATTTGAGATTGCAATTGAATGTTTTGAAAAAAACCGCTCAAACTATAATTATGGCAGGCAGTATAATAATTTGCATAAAAAACTATATAATTATATGTAATAAAAATTTTTTATAAATTATTGCTTATATTTTTATTATTACCAACTAAATTCATTGAGAATGATACATAATACATAATTCATACATCTTTACTCGACACTCACATTATATTTATATTTGAATTTTACTTTTGATATAAAGATTTAAATTAACTTAAAATACAATTAATAAAATAATACGATTGAAATACTTGAATCATCGTATGTATTACCAATCGTGAACGTTTTTCCTTTTATTTTCTTTTTTCTTTTTATTGCAGATTTAATGGAGGTAGGTAATCGAGACGTCGGTGTACATTACTCAATCATCAACGCCAATTAAGATCAGAGTTGCGATGTGTAAGACTTTCATTTGCAATTTTTTTACAATTGAAGAATTGTACTCACGTCCTTGTACATCAGCTTTTCAACTTAACATAATTACAGTATAATATATCACAATAATGTTTTATTTCACTCTTGCACAGGCAAATTATAATATTTAATTGTCAAATTATAAAAATTAATGATGATTTTTATGCTGCATAAAGATGCCGTTTAACTTTCATGCAAAATAAAGTCTTCTCAATTGATTTTCGAGTCGCTTTAATAATAATTTCATCCTTTTAATAACATTTACAATTAATAAGCAATATTCTAAATTAAATGTTTTACATATATTTTTGCGCATTGCCGAATATTAAAATATATACATGCTTAATTAATACTTTGTGGGCGCGAAGCATGCATATTTCTTAAGTTAATCATACGTTTAAGACGCCATAAAGTGCATCAATAATTACATAACGCATACAATAGTAATAACGTTTCTTTAATTTTAACACAAAATTATTAAGAATTAAATAGAAATGTAATAATCATTGTCATGGATTGGCTAGAGCTAATAAATTGGCGATGTGTTGATGTAAGGTTGAATATTCTCATTTTGCGAGCTTCGTTCCCAATCGTGTATTCTGCCAATTTTTTCTTGATCGTTTAAATCGTTTTTCTTCTTACGCAGGTCACATTGCGTACCGTAAATCCTTATCCTCGCAAGACCACCATCAGGCGCTATTATAATTTTTAAGTGGTTTATTGGTTTTTTAAGTACTTCGATGATTGGGTGTTTCAGTCCGTTCCATTTATTTGGCATTAACTGTAAAAAAAATAGTGAAAATGAATGACAATTCTTTTTAATTAATTGAAATATTGAAGTAAAGAAGCATCGTTAGGATAATTTTAATTTTTGAAAGATGAATTTTTAAAATACGAGTATTATTCGTTAGTATATATATCGTTAATTTATTGTAAATATGAGAGTTAAAAAAATAACAAATTAAAATAGTTGTAGCCACATGTAGACATTCCGTTACTTACAAAAATCATAATTGTATACAATTTCTACATTATCATTACATTTTCTGATGTACATTGTTAGTGCTGTTAAAAATCGCAAAAATTTGAACAATATGATTATTATTTACCTTGGTTCGATTTAAAATTGTGTCCCACGTAGCTGATTTCAAATTTGCCTCGGAACCGACGTAAGCTCCTTCAATTTTTACATTGTCAGGACAATTACCTTTGAAATGCGTTGTATCAATCTCGATGTATTTAACAAATGCAGCTTTTTCCAACTGAAGTATCGCCCACTCTTCGCCATTAGACTGTGGGTGTAAATAAATTTATCATTATAAGATATTTCCCTGTAACGATACTATTTAAGATTATTTCTGATAAGAATAATTTAAATATCTTTTATAGAAATCATCGGTTTTAATGTCTCGTGTTTAAGCTGTAGATTGATAAGTAGCTTATAAGTAGCTTTATAATTAACATACAAATCATAAGATTTAATGCATTTTCCAATATATTTTCCAATTTAAGACTTGGGTATTGTGATAATAATTTTTTTTTTAATTTTAAGAAAATGTTATAATCGTGTGTCTATGCGTATGCGAGCATAGTACTTACTTATGTAATGCATATGAAATTGAGAAATAAATGTTGATCTAATAATAGGCTCAAATTTCAAAATCGAAGACGAGTAATTTTTCTATTTATTCATTTTCTGATCAATTCCATTATGAATTTACTCAGTTCTATTAACTAATTTATATATATTCATTATAACATTCTTCTATAATACGTTTATTTACTCGTATTGCACTATTATTTTTCTTTAATTTGTTGTATGCTTAATTTTGTATTGTACCTGATAATTATAGTATAAGATACGAATTTTACCATATTACTTACTTGCTAACTTTTGTATATAATTCACCATCACTAATATGCAATTATTCTATAGAATACTTTTGTTTGCGTTGACTAGTGATTGAGTACTTAACTTAAATGTTTTTGCTTACTTGCAATAGCCTTAGATTATTCTTTATACATATAATTTGCAGATGTTGATATTAATTGTATTTGTAAAATCAGTGTCAGAGGATTTTTAAACTTTATATATTATATTCTTTATATTTTTATCGTATTTGTCGTTATTTTATAGTATTTATAAAATTTTTAAAGACTTGTATTTTATAACTTTTACTTACACGTTTTGTTATAAATTGTTCAATAATTGTATTTTTATGTTATATAAAATGTCTTATAAACAAAATCGTAGGACTATTAAATTAACACTTGATAATTTACAAAATTTAATATATAGCTATTGCCACAGTGAGTAAGGCGTTTAAAAAGTTAACAATGTCGAGCAATTTCATTCGTGTGAATATTTCAAAGTTTATAGCAATATTATTTTAGTTTTTACGATAATATTTTTTCAAAGTATAAGTAGAGTCAATTTTTTCCGTCATTTACAATTGTACGTAAACAAAAAACATAAAATATAAAAAATCAGCATATTTATAATTATAGGAAATTTTATATTGACAAAGTCTGACACTATGTTCCTTGCAATTATCATAATGGAAAAAACTAATTCAATATTTTATTTTTAAATTGCTCAACGATTGATAAATTTTTTCGTTATATATGGTGATTTGCATATTTTATTTCTTATGGGTCTTTTTGAGAATAATCAATGGGCATCGACAGGTGTAAAAATGACTGGTGGAAAAATTATAAATAATTTGTCTTTTGTTTCAACTATGTCTAGAGGGCATAAAATTAATCATATCATAGAATATTTATAGTTACGAATAAAATTAAATTTGACAAGGTTCTTTGATTCCCTAATGATTATTGATGGAGTAATTTTATGTTAATGTATTATTTGTCACCTGTATTTTTTCTAAATATCAATAATCACAAATAATAACAATAAATGATTGATCATTAATACGACGAGCAATCGACAACAAAATAATGTAACAACAATAGCAAGAGTGAGAAATGGTGGAATGACAGTAGCATCGATCGTTCAATGCTAATGTTTTCATTTACGAGTAAAAAATGGACTTGACGTGAGCTAATTTACATTGGAATAATTTTTAACGATGGTAATTTATAAATTGGAATTAAAAGATAAAATCATTTTAGGAAAGCAGATGCTACTGCTTCTGCCACCAACGCGCTCAATGTCTGTCCACATTAGCCATTAATGACCTTCTCAATAATGTGCAAATAATTGAAACAGTGTTTAGAAAGATCCCAAGGACACAAAGATAAGAAAGTAAAGGCTTCTCAAATGTCCAGAAACACCAACGCGACATTAACATATGCCGTTTTTTTTTTTCATAATCTCTCAGTCGGATTTTACCACTTGACTGAAACTGGGCCTTCTATCGAGTAATTCGGCAAAATAAATATTAATCATTCTCGCAGGCTTCACCTGCATGAATCCTGAATCGTCTATGTCGATCTCCGGCGGCCGGTCCAATCTCCTTGCCGTTTCCCAGGCGTCGTGCATACCTTTTGACGGCCATGAGCTTAGTAAAGCGTCCGGGTGTCCGTAATGTGCATTGCTGAACTCGATGCACTTGCCGTGAAGCTGTTCCATCACTTCGAGGCCAGTTGTTAGTAATGGCTTGAAGGGCTTCCCGTAGATGCGCAGTCGTGCGACTCCGCCGTCCGGGAAGATGTTGAGGCGCAGGTGAGTGAAGCTTTGCTTGCTGATCTTTAGTTCAAAGTAGTGCTTCCGGGTCTCTGGTCTTCCGCTCTTCAGCGTTGTCATTGGCAATAACGTCTCCCAATTCTTGGAACGAAATAATGACAAGGTGAGGGGGGGGGGCAACGAAGCCAATTGTGATTAATGAAAAGGAGATGGGGAAAAGTAAGCTCTCCAGAAAGCATTTGATTCTCTGAGAATTTTGAGAAACATTCTCTCGAGCTTTTGTAATCAGCATCGTTGCTCGAAACTATAGGTTTCGTCGACAATAACATTGCGACACAATAAACATTAGGGATTTTATCTTTGTTTATTTGATTAGTACGAGCTTAAAAACAAATCTTCGTAAATATCAATTATAATGGGATTGCTAAAGTCGCCGATTTTTATGCGTAAATTTATCGTGGAATTTTGAAAAAAGCGAATAATTATCTGAGCCTTTGTTATGAAATTTATAAATGAATTAGTGTAATTTATATTACGTTTACATAAGCGTTTGCTTTATTTATAATTAGTAGCTGCGATAAGGACACGAACAGTAATACTTTTTTAAAGATACCAATTTTACGATATTATATTTACTTACTTATTGTAAATCTGTTTGTGCACGCGCGCGTGTATATTATGTTAAATTATTTTATATTATGTTACACACATTGAACAAATACATGTCTTATCTATTTATGGAATACAACAATTTTTTTTTTCTTTTTTTTTTTTTTAATACGTTAAAAAGATTTTCTCCTGTGAAGCTGACAACATTCGTTCCTAAAATTGTTAATAACTTAATGAATATATTTACTTCCGAATGCAGCTCCGACACTTTCTCCATCTCCTTGTTATCAGCCGCTGTTCCCGCTCGATTCGTACGATTTTGAATTCCTTCAACTGAAAATCAAATTCAACCATTATATCTGAGCTTCTCGTATTTCTTAATCAAGTCTAGACGTTTCGCGTCAGTCATAAATCACAGCGCCTCAGTCCAATGATTACCACTTATCATTGAGTAACGGCTCATTATTTCCAATCAAAAAGTCATTATTATGTATAGACGTTGGTTCGCGATGTTTTAATTGAAAGTTCAGATGCACAATGAAATAGACGCGTGGCTGCCTGCGCCTTACTATACATTTTACGCAAACTACCAAACAAATGGCCACGGATTACAAAATATCTCGTATCGCGTATCATTATTAAGCCATTATTTACGCTTCAGAAAACTTTGCGTACGCATATGCGTACCCACGTTGCAGGCCAATATAATGAGGCGAATGCTGCCGATAAAGCGATTTCTCACCGAAGAAGAAAGAACTTTTGTCGAAGAAAGAACAGTGTACTTTTATGACTGCCTTACCATGGTTCAAGCGGACTCCTTGCAGGGAAAACCTTGGCGCATAATTTCCCGTGAAAAATGCAGTGTCGATGCAAATCCCCCGAATATTGCTCTGCTCGCCCAAGGCTATTATCGTCCAATCGTGGCCAGCGATTCTTTTCCTGCGAGTTTCCCATCCGTCCATCCATTTCCCAAATTCCGTATACTCGTCATTCCACAACGGCTCGTGAGCCTGAAATATAAGTGCCCGTCGCTTAATGTAGAGGTGAAATTGCATATTTGTGTAAAGTCACGTAGGAGTGTCGTAGACGTGCATTGTTAGGCATTTAAAGTATATAAGGAGGCACTTGAAATAAAAATGGATTGTCTACTTGAAACGGCACTCTAGGCCCAAGGATGCGTTACATTTAAGAAGCGCGTCTTATTTGTTTCAAATTATGTTTATTTAAATAAATGATATATATTTAGTTGGATGATGTGGCTGTAATTAAGAAAGCAGAGGTTCATTATTATCTATGAGATATCGGTTGATCGAACAAATTTTCCACTGTTTCGTTGGAAAAGTGTAGGAAATGCTTATATATATCGAAATCCAAACAGACGTGTTAGATAAATTTTAATCCTTACGCTAATCAGGGATAAAATGATTTTCAGCCACATAAAAGTCAACATGTAATACAGGATGCGAGATAAAGTGTAGTTGAAGTAGGAAATTTCAGTGATAAGAAAGTTCTTTGTGTATAATATAATTTGAAAATATTTTGTTTTTTGCTTTTATGCAATATTTGTCGTTTGTCACTTTTGTATGATTAATAGTCGACGATAAATAAATAATAAATACAATATCAAGATCATAATATGCATAAAACATTTTTATAATTAAAAAATGTTAAAGACATATTCTTAATAATGTATAGATTTGTTAATGCATTTTGTTTTTAATGAGAAAAGGTATTTTTTTTTAAATTTATTTTATCTCAAGAGTTAAAAATTTTTTTTGAAATTGTTAAATCAATATAAAGAATGATAAAAGACTTACCTTTAATAAATTTTCAGCGACTCCGAAAAAATCGTCCGTGGCAAAAAGTATTTTTCCGCCATTCTAAAATTAATACAAGAGAATGCATCTGTGATATTTACGATAAATTCAACGGTAATATTACAAATTATAATAAAAACATAATAATAGTATAAAAGTAAAGTAAATAAACATATTAACGTTATAAAATTAGAATCAACCATTATTGTGAAATTAATAATATAAGGCACCAAAATACAATTGCATTATTCATTTGCTTGTCGGTTATTCTCGTATTATACGATATTGTCAGTGAGGAAAATTAGTCGGTAGTTAATCCTTATCTAATAAAACGAATATTGCGATCAAAATAAACAGAACAAAATATGTATTTACTTTATCTTTTAACTAGTTTTGTATTGTAAAATGAACTGATAAATCATCTATTTGTTTTGATAAAATCATCGCATCGTACGTACTGTCGCGTGAGCGGATGTGTCAGCCTCGTGAAATCACGAAGAAATGCGTAACGCTCACATGTTTGAAAACATATGTATTTTGTCGTTATAATAGCGACATATCGTAAGTAATGTGCAGTCATACAATGCGCTTTTTGAAGAAAATTTTCAAAAGTCTGAACTTTATCTTACCTTCGTCTTTTTCTTTTTCCATTTATGTTTAATGTAAATATGAATCATATGTTACGAAAACCCTATCTTATGGTTTGCAAGACAATTTACATTCAATTGTATGTATAATATTTGCTTGATAAGTGATTTAAATAATTACAGCACTTTTAAAAAAATATTACTTACAGTAATGGAAAGCATAACTATTAATACTCTTTGTAGTTTATTTAATTATTTTATTTAGTTAGATTGATCATAATTGAATTATTTAAACTTCAAATACAGCTTAAGGAGATTATAATAAATTTACATTGTAGTCGAATAAAAATTATACATAGAGATTTTACGTTTAATTTATTTGAATTTATCACTTGTCCGAGCTGGATGCACATGATTATTTATATATATACACATGAAATTGGTAAATTGATAATTATAACCAGCAGAGAATTTTTATATTATTTATAATACGTAAATATATATATATAGATTTGGAAATAATTAAATTCTGTACGCATTATTTGATTGATAAATAAACATAAATAAAGCAAATATATACTTTACTTATTTGTTTACTGCATTTGGGAATTAATTTTTAGTTTTTACGTTTATTTTCATTGCTCTTATAATCATTCTAACGTGGTATTTTTGTATTATTATGATCGTTACGTTTCAAGTAGTTAATACATATATGATACGCCGCTTTATTTACACAGCAAATCAATATTCACCGACTGATTCGCCAAATTAAATTAAACAATTTGTGTTGATTATAAATAGGCTTGAATAATAAAAGTATTTAAACTATATCCTACGTTGGTAGAAAATGAAAACTAATTAATGTGTGTGTGTGTGCGTGTGCATATCAATATTTTGATTATAACTATTATAAAATCAATCTCATGTATTTTGGATGTAATCTTACGCTTGGATTTTCAATCGAACGATTCTCACTCAACAATAACCAATGCACCTCTAAAGCAATTGTACAAAATTTCGTGTTATAATAAAATAAAATATATGCATATTCACCTCTTCCGAGGAAACCTCTTGCAATCCTTGAATGTAACTCGGCACCTTCTCCATTTTCTCACTCGTAAGCAATTAATTCATCAAATTGTTACTAACTTCCAGAATCATGACACTATCTGCAATCTAGCCTGTGGACCCGTTTCGCGAAAGCTGAGCAACAACAACAAGCAACGAGCAACACGAAACTCATAAGCTTAATTGAGTCGACTGAAGCGAGGGCAGCTCGTTATGTAGTCGTAACAACGGTATCTTCGCTTACAAAATTTTGTATACGACACAATGTTTTTTTTTTTTTATCTAAGATCATCTTGTTCTATCTCCTGCTCCTTCGGTACATAGACTTTCCCCGCCGACGACATTTTCAAGATAATGCGAGAAGTACATTCGTGTCAATAAACTTATTGACCTGTTAGTGTAAATTAATTGCTTCGTTCATAAGCGCATAATTGGAGCGCACACACTAATTGGGAGTTATAAAATCATTGAAATTTATTTATAACTTTATTGCGAATAGTTTTTATCTTAATTTGGCTTGTAAATCGTTATTAAGAGTGAGGACTTGGATTATTACGTTTCAACTTACTTTTATACGATTATGCTGAAATTTTTCTTCTTCGCTACATAGAAATTCGAAATTAATAAATCAGCGTCTAATAATTGTGACTCGATTAGCGCTTAATAACACGCTCATCGATAGGAAAATGAACTGTAACTCTAATAATACGAAGGAGAACTGTAAATATATTTTGGCGATTATCGGTAGCTTTATATTTTGGTTAATAATATTGGTTAGAATATTAAATTAAATTAAAGTTCTGTTTAATGAATTCGTTGAGATGGTAACATGCATGTTGTCATCAAGTATGACATGCAAATCAATGCAGTCTTTTGCATTGTTAAAATTTCTGTCAAGGTCCTTCAAATAATTAAACAGAAAATTTATAAAGATTTTCATTATTAAGTAATTTTTTGTTTTTGAAGATTTTCATTTTCATAGGTAACTATTTGAGAGGACTTAACTATTGTATTTGAGGGAAAAGTATTAAGAATTTAACTACCTTTACCCACTACTTTCACGTGGCAATAATACATTATCAAACACTCGTATAACAATGCATTGCATGTTGTTCTTTTAAAGAGAGTATGAGGTATTTATATTTTTTATTATACTTTTGTTAATTTTACTATTTCATAGCGTGCATTTTATATTTTATGCAATCTAATTTTCACATGCTCACGTGGAATTTGCAGCCTCAATGCAGTGATTTAAAAAAATTAAATAATATTTATAATTTATACATATATATATATATATGTGTGTGTGCGCGTGTGTATATGTAAAGCATGGAAAAGTTCATATCTTTGATTGTGATAATGCGTTCATTCGCCTTCATTATTTTCTTGAGATGTATTTTACTTACATATTGCTTTATCTGAAATGTAAGATAACATATAATTCGATGTTTAAGGAATTGTATACAAAAATCATTTAAATATCTTATATATGTACGTTACTGATCTTTT
This sequence comes from Ceratosolen corneri, assembly GCA_030522565.1. Classification (NCBI taxonomy): domain Eukaryota; kingdom Metazoa; phylum Arthropoda; class Insecta; order Hymenoptera; family Agaonidae; genus Ceratosolen; species Ceratosolen corneri. The sequence goes on from JAPYYT010000197.1 coordinate 45,025, forward strand.
GCTTTCTTGTAGATGAAAGTGTTTATATTTTCAAAATCTGGACGTTCTCACTTGAATATAAATACAAATGGCTTTCAAATTAATTAGTTATATTTACCAATTGTATTGATAATATTATACTATGTTAAACTATAACGTTATATAACATTCTTTGATAATCAATTTATATTTATATTCATAAATATTTATAATATTTTACTGAGTTTGTAAATGAATAAATTATTAAAATTTTCAACGTATATTGTTTTTTTATTTTATTATTTATTTATTATTTTAATATTTAAAGTTTAATATTCAGTATTAGTTTATCGCTTAATAATAAAATTTTATTTTAATAAGTTACATAGAACAGTTATTACATATACACCATTACGGATATGACAGTATTTTAACAATTTTTTAAAATAATTATATATTAAGATTACGATGAGTAATAATTAAATAACTTATTTTATTCTATGATATTATTAATATTAAGCTTATTAGTACATTTATCGCAAATTTTCATAAATTTTTCTTATACATTTGATTAATATATTTAACGATGATATTTTATTTATATCGATTAATTTGTTTCTATTTGATTAATAGAATACGATAATGTTTTTAAACTTCTTTTCACTAATAACTAGATATACTTGTAATAATTGCTTAACGCTATTATTGTTAAAAGGGTTAATTTACTGTTATCCATCTCCAAACTGCAAATCTGTGTAAAAGTTTGCTACTTCTGACTCATTGTCTAGATCGAGAATCTTTTGTTATATAATCTTATATGGAAATTCATGATTATTTAATATATTTACTTATACCCTTGATCCTTTTTTCAGTCACATTTATTTTGTATCATTTCATATTTTTTTTGTACCATATCATAATATTATCGAAGTAGGTATTACTTAAGATATTTATGGATTTGTCTTAAAATAAAAGTTCGCTTAATTATTAGATGTAAGGACTGAAAATTTAATTCTGACTCTAAGGAAGTGCTTATGCTGTGTAATATAATATCGATTACAGCAAATTAATAGTATTAAAAATAATTTCTATGTATATTTAAAAAAAAATATATATATATATATATATATTCCATGTAAATGTATTGTTTTTGAATTTTCATATACAATATTAATGTACGAAAGAATAAATTTTTTTAGTTTATTTTATAAAAACTTTTATTTAATATTATTATTTTAAAAGCTCTGGCTTTGATATCATCTGTATTTTATTATTTTATGTAAACATTTAAATCTTTATGAATTTATCGTATATACTTAACTACTTCAAAAAAGACTATCTAAATATTTAATTTCAGATAAGTTATTGCAATTAAAGAATTAATCATTTAAGGGAGGATAGAAATATATATGTAGGGTAAAATATCTACATTTATAAATATTAATTAAATCATTCCAGGTTCGTTCATAATTTTAATATATTCGTTTAGCTATTTGTCGAGAATAAATATAAAACAGCCAATATATGTTTAGTTTTATTTAATATTTAATATCTGATACTTTTGACAAAGTAATCTACTTTAATTTTTCGCGTTGTATTTACGATGCTAATTAACATTGAATTTTACCAAGACTTCTTATAATTTAATAAATATTTTTTTTATATTGACGTAAAATAAATTTTAATTTAACATCAATAAAAATCAATGAAAAAATCACAAAATTTATATGATAAATTTTAAAAATGATTTCCAATGTATATTTGAAAGATTTTAATATTAAGTAACGACAGATTGATAAACATTTAATGAGTTCTTATTAAATGACTGTTTCATATGGAAGAGTTACAAATTATAACACATAATTATTTAATCTAAAATTAAATAATCGATTGATTTTAATTTAATTTGAATTGAAAATTAAAAATGTAATGGTTAATTATAGTGAATCTAATTTTATATAGTTTGGCATCAAAAGATTTATAAAAATTATAAATGTGTCAGACATAAATGTAATTATTTTCTAGGTCTAATGTTTAAATTAATATCGTTACAATTGATAACCTAGTTTGATACTAGTTCAACCAATATCGTTGGAAGATGCGTTTTAATTTATTTCACGATTCATTTCTTGAAATGTACATTTGCCATATTAAAAATATTATAGAGAATTGATAAATTTTGTTCGACAATTTACACTTGCTTTAAATTAAATTTTAAAACTCTATAAAATTAAAAAACCTGAAATATAAAAGGCCTTTAAATTTAAATAAAACATGATAATATCATTTAAAATAATTAGAATGCATGAATTGTGAATATCTATTATTAATTCGTTACAAAATGAAAAAGTGATACGGTCGTGTTGATGATGAAACGATTCATTTTTATACTTCTATTATAAGTATAATAATAATAATAATAATAATAATAATAATAATAATAACAACGTTAGTAGCCAAAAAATTCATTGTTATTAATTACAATAACTTTATGTAAAAACTGCGAAGATAATTTCTTCGCAATTTATGTTTCAATTGTGAAATATATTGTGGCTGTATTAATTTCAAAATTTTGTAAAGCGGGCCAATATTTATTTATTTTAAATAAGACGTTAAAAGATTTCGTACAAAATTTAATAATGATTTATAAATAAATTACTTTACAAATGACAGAAATGATATCTGAGTTTTATAAATAATGTTATTTATTCAACTTTATTTTTGATATTTGCTAAAAAATTTCTTAAGATACTTACCGCAATATATCTTCTCTGCTCTTTAATCTCATATGCTAATATCTATATTCGCAATGTAATTAGATGCGGAAATCACGCTTGTATGCTTAATATCTGATAATGTGTACACTCGTATTTTGAAATGCTATTAACTTTATTGCTTTTCAAACATTACAGTCTTAAGATACTCACTTTGCTGACAATAAGTGCGCCACGAACAGCAGCCACGTGTCTTCAATGTCTTTTTCTTCTTCGTGATAATTCGATCTATCTCGCTTAATTAAAGATATTTTAGAACGAGACATTTGAATATTTCGTATTGACTTTATTCGATTATCATGGTTTTTCATATTTCAATCGTCTGGGTTTTATTAGTAATCATCATCTGCTAATTTATTTAGGTCTAAGGAGATTTTTATAACGCATATTTAAATAAAGAATTTTATTCTTCTGTTAAGAATAAGTTGATTTATAATACAAATATATATTTTTGAAAATATTTATAAACACCTTATTTTTACATAATGTTTAAATTTAGAAACGAATTATTTTTAAATTGAAATATATAAATTACTTAAATAAGTATGTATACTTAAAAAAGTTCAAAAAACTGTAAGCTTTTATTATACAAATTTTTCACATTATATATATATATATATATATGTGTGTGTGTGTGTGTGTGTGTGTTTGTGTGTATAATTGATTGTAACATAATTATATGTAATCAGTTATTTTTTAAATAATATGGAATTCGTAAGACCATTTGATGTAGTCTAAAATATCTTGAAAATTAAGGATATTCGCTTATTTTATTAATTTATCAATTAATCCACTCAATACTTGGAATAATATAAATACATAAAAAATAAAAAAAATCTATTTATAAAAATTATTATACATATCATTTATTATAATTTTTTGGAGTTACAAGTTATATATGTTATATTTCTTTAATAGTATAATATATAAAACTGAATTAGCTATATTAGTATTTAAATTATTGAATGATATAAGTGATTTACATAACAATTTTATAAACTATTTATTTTCATATGGTACTATAATTATTAATACCTGATGCTTTAAGCTTTGGCAGCAAATAAAAAATGATTTATAAATTAAGAAAATATAAAATACTAATCCAAAATAATTGTAAAATGGAGCATAAAAAGTTATATATGTATATACATGATTTAATCAATTGATTTTTTTAATATATATTTTCCATAATTTACTCATTTTAATTTTAAGACTATTCAGTTTGCATATTCTATCTCATTTCATATATATTTATATATATATATATATATACGCGTACTAAATTAAACGTATACTATTAAGTTTATATACGACTAATTACTATAAAATTGCTGGTTTAAATAATATCTTAATTTTTTGTAAATTTATGATATTCGAATTATTTGCATAAACAAGTTATCAAAATTTTAAATATAATTTTATGACTTTTAAAATAAAACATGATCATTTTATTAAATGTATATTTCATTATATTTTTATTTTTATATATTTGTTTAAAATATTTTAATCCAATATTAAAAAAGGCTACGACTTGTTTGATCTCAATTTCCTAATTTTAAAATAAATTAAATAATTTAATCATAAAAATTAAACTAATAATCTGTATTAATTTACTTTTATAAGAAATCTGTTGGCATTAAATATAAGGTATGGCAATTTTTTAAAAAATTACCACACCATATATATGTAACACTATATGTGTGCGCGCGCGGGCGCGTGCGCGTGTGTACGTATGAATATGTATTGATATTTTTAATGCATTTAAAATTATAATTCTTATGTCAAGTCTGTTTTAAAATCTTATGTAAAGTCTATAATATCTATTCAATTTTGATCTTAGTGTTGTCAATGTTTGTCGATGCATCAGTCGCGTATTCTACTACGAAAGAATAACCAAGTTTGGCCGAGTTTCTGCTAATTTTATAGTATTAGACATATCATTATGGTTATAATATTATCATATAAAATAATTAAAAATATAATTGTCTTCTATTATTGCTAATAAAAGTTTGTTATAATTCTTATGTATGATTATGTAATGGACAGTTATTTGAAGTTCTTCATCTTTTTTAATTTATATTGTAATATATATATATATATATATAAATACTTAAATATAAACCAAAAGTATTCAAATTCTACGATTTTCAACTTTATAATATTTTGTTTTCTCACACCTTATATATTTACCTTATGTTTTGCTTATTCGTTAGTATTTAGAAAATATTACATCCATTTAAAAAATTAAAATATTTGTTGAAATATATAATTCTCGTTTAAATAAATAATTATAATTTATAATTATCTAATTTTATTTCAAATAGCATATATAATAATTGAAATAATAAAGTTGGGATAAAATTTAATATCAAAAGTAAACATTTAACGAAAGCAGAATAATTTATAATCGAATTGGAATCGCTTTACGAAAATGTATTTATCACTTAATATAAGCATAATATTTTTAACTAATATACCATAAAAACATAATGCATATTTAATCGTTTTATACTTTAATAATATTAAATTAGTAATGTATTAATGTTATCTTTACTTCTACATTTAGAATTGTAATTGCTCTTTTTATGTGCATATTATTTTTAATATTTTTACGGATATTATAAGTATAATACTATAAAATAAATTGTCATGTTATAAAATATTTTAAATATCACTGGATTTATCAAAGTTGTACTCAAGTTTTATAAATTTTTATAAAAGAACTTGTAATAGGTATAATGCATGATACAGTAATGTAAAAAAAAAAAAATAAAAGTTTTGAGTTTAAGTCTATAATAAATGTTTATTATTAAAGATATTTAATTATTTCAAATGAAATTCGTATATGGATAATTTTGTCTATGTAACGTCGATAAATGCTTATCGAATTAGACTTCTATTAAATATTGTCATTAATTGACGTCAAAAATTTACATTAAGAAATGTTAATTAAAGATGGTTAAGAAGTGTTAAATAATCCTAAATTCTTCATTATTTTATATATTATAAATTAATAAAATTTATGAAAATTTCAAACTCCAATACGAATAATAAATCAGAACGATAAAGGAGTCTGACTAATGTTAGAGCTTTGATAAAGAAATATTTATTTTTTGGATATTTAAAATTTATAAAATGAGATACATAAGTTTGCTTATACATTAAACGAGTCATTTTGTTACATATAGTTTATTATAAATTTTACAAAAAATTATTCATAATTTTTCTCTAAAGTTATTTAGGATAAATAATATTCAGAGTTATTTCACTAAATTTTTTAGCGCATATATTTCTCTTGCACTGATATATATATATATATATATAATGTTACAAACTTAAATAATGTTTATAAAATTCGTGACGACAATTTGTAATTAATCATAATTAAATAGTTTTAAGAAAAAATTATTGAAATTTTATATAATTTTCAGGTTGATTATAAAATACCATTTATAATTCATATAACAGCCATTAGTAATATGTGATTAAATATGTTTTAATTATAAATACTCTGTATGGTATTATCAGTTGGACGTCAGATTGTTGTCTCATAGTCGCTCAAAGGTTTAAAACGGGTCAAATAAATATAAAAATAGACTTGATATGGCAAAGAAAACACAAAATCGGTTAAAAATCGTTTATTTGAATACCTTAAATACTTTGTCTTATAAAAAATGCAAAGAAATAATAACGTTTTTGTTACTACGTCTTTATTGTATATACAATATTTAATAATAATATGTGAAGGGAATAGGATTAAATAGAATTACCCTCTTTTCATACAATTTTTAAATAAAAGTAACTGCTAAGTACTAAATGTCGTTATCTACAAACTTTCATAATATTTTATTAATTAGTTATCGAACATAATGCTTAGAAATGAACTAAAATAAATTATTATTTCATATAAAAATTGTCTTTAATACATATAATATTGATGAATTATTATGTATATGCAAATGCTTGTTTCTATTGTTTACTGTAACACATAATTTGTAAGAGCTTTTTAAAGAAAAAATAAAATAATCAAAATAATTTAACGATCCAAGTTGCTTTGCATTTCCCAAAATCAGATAATAAGTTTTAAGAATTTAATTTGTATTGTAGGATTTGATATTTATATTATATTATAGATTTATAATCAGCTTATGCATAATATTTTTATGCTTTTACAATATTATATGTGAAATACTGAATTTCTTAATAATTTCCGTTCGTGACTTGAAATTTATTACAAAAATAATAAAACAATAGGGTGCAAATATGTATATGTAATACAAAAGAAATTTATATAACTATGGGATCATTATCGTAATCCTATTTCAATTAAAACTAATGATTTCTGAGAATATTTATCGAAAAATTCCATCTTCTTCGCTTTCCTTATCATCCATTTTTTCTTACTCATCAATCCTTTATGCCAATTTTCATCCCAGTCATTACGCACCCCTAATATTTATCTGCTAAGAAGCGAAAAATGATGTATTGTTATTCTTTTCTAGACTATAAGCTCTTAATGAGGCGGTATAGCTTATATTGAGGAGAGTTCAGTTTAACTCGCGCAAAATCCCTTTACTTGACTTCCTATCATCCCATTATTATCGTACGACTATGTAAATCCTTTTTTCTATACATATAAATACCCCCGGGAAATAAGAAGTAGCGATGTTGAAATATATACGTAAACTATAATTTAATATCACCACACGGTCTTTAACTGCAGGCCCTTAACGATCCCAATGCTTATTTATTTCTTTATTTCTTTCTTTGCTGGATACGAAAGCATTTATTGACCAATTGCTAGTTATATTTTTACTTAGGCCTATACATTTCTAATATGTTAAAAATAAGCTGAATTAATGGCGTGTACGATGCAAGTATCGGAAAATTATAGTATTATCACTTCCTGCTACGTTGTTTATATTAATGGCTTTTCGATAATAATGCAATTCTTTTATATTACGTTCTACGAAACCTGAATATTTATTAATTTTGCACTTATGCACTGGCTTAAATATTTAAAGCAGATATTGCTTTGAATGATTAGCGAAATGAAATGTATAATAATTATATGTATGCGATTGGTGATTACAATCTCTATTCAATTTTTTCTTTTCAAGACACGTTTCGCTATTTTCTTAGTTTTTAGATTTCAATTTAATATCAATTAGTAGATATTAATTAATTTAAAAATAATATTTCCTTTCTTACAGTGAAATCTAATAGTAAATATTTAAAAACTACAAAATTTCATAACTGTAAAGATAGTTATTATTTACGAGTATTTTAGTTATTATTAGTTATATAGATAGTTATTATTAAGTATTTATTAATTATGGTAATTGGGTTACTTTTCTGTAAGCAGCGCACTTTTGAGGGTCAATATTTATTATTATCAATTTGCTTACAAATATTCAAACAATTCTCGAGTTATATATAAGCTGCCATTGTAAATTGTTGCAAATTGATTATAAAGATACGTACATTTTTTTGTCTCTTGATAGCATTGTATATTATTATTATTATTATGCTAATAATTATTAAAAAGCTTATATATAATAGAATATAAAATAGATTAATAGCCGAGACGAGAGAATAGAAACAATTTTATTGTATGAAACTATAACGTGAATTATGCAAAAAGTCCTTTTAATTATTGATTTTTATGCTTTAATAAACTTTAGAACTTGGTTTATATAATTGGATTTTATTTAACCGAACTCTTAATTATATAATTTCGATTTATTCAAGCAAGTTTTTATTTTTTACTAATCAGAAAATAAATAATTTGTATAAAGTAACGGTTATTTGATTAAATTCTGGTATTTTGCAAGCATTTATATAAATTGATATGAGCAAAGATAAGTGTTTTTAAGAACTTGACTGAGAGGAATTTAATGAATGTTTCCTTTTATACTTTACACGATTATAACTTAAAATAGGATTGTAAGTTCTATTTTTATTATAACTTTTAGAGACAAAGAAAGTTTATATTAATATATAACTAATCGAAATGTATTTATGAAACGTATAATATGAATTATGCAGGTTTTTCTTATAAATACAACGAAGGAGTTGTATTTATAAAATTAATTAAATTAACTAAAATTATATATATATTAATCATCTCTCCATCTCTCCATATAACTCAGTATATATAATGTACTACATATATATATATATATATAATTTACACAATTATATACACAGTATAGCAGTAAATTATAAATTGGGATTATTTAGTTAATATAATCGTCTTTAAGTATAAGCTATCAAGCAAATTTATACCCAATAAATCAGAAACTGAAAGCTCTTAATTATGAATTATAAATTTTATTTCATATAAAATATGCTTGATTAAATAAAACAATTGATTAATGATTCATTAAAAAAATAAAGTAGCATTATTTCAAAATATAACAAGAAGATTTATACATTCTAATTGAGTTAATTTTGTAAAAAAAAAAAAAAAAAAAAAAAAATACTACTTAATATCAAGTATACTATTGATTTTATTATTACAACTACGAATTCATATTGGTATTGTTGCATCAAGTCGATTGCTGAAGAACATTAAAAACAGAATATGATGTTTTGATAATCTGAAAAACAGCACGTATAAGATAATTTTTAGCTCCATTATAAAAATTAAGATACTTAAGATCAAAAACCAACAGTTTTAAATGAATCCAATGTTAGATGTATAAATGGTCCACATGACATTTGGATTGGTTTTGATGAGCGAAGGATCATAATTGATAAATTTTTTTTCAATTCTATCGACAATGACGTCCACTCGATACCAAACACTACGTCGTTAAAGCTTTTACTCTAAGAAATATTTTGTACATTATAAATGTCTTAATCTACTTTGAATATTCACAATGCCTACCTGTATGGTCACTTCATTGCCAAAATAACAGTAAATAAAAAACTGTTGCAACATACAGATCAAATAAAATATCGACGTTATTAGTTCAATGCGGTTTGTTGCTCCAACGGATATCCGATAAGTACTTACGCAAATTGCAAAGCCACTAATGACAAATTGACAAACCACAATTTCCATGAACGTCACACATACTACCTTCGCTATTCTAAAGTTTCATACAATATTTATATCAATTAGTGGTTGAAATTATTTTGAAAATTAATCATAATAATAATAATTGCGTGTAAGTGATTTAATTTTGCACTGGTAAAGGTAATTCAATATTTTATTATATAGAATCAATTGAAAATCAAATCATTTACATAATTGTATAATGTGAGTTTCAATTGCACAAAGTTGGGAAAGAAAAAGCGTCAGGCTACGTAAGCAATGCATTTATTTGCAATAATTATTATTATCGTATTTGTCTCGGAATAAAGAGTAGCTGTCCTCAAATGTACCGACATTTTTGCACATTTTTGCACTGACATTATAATACAGTTAAATGAAAAGGGAAAAAGAAATGAACCGAGCCATAATAAGGTAGTGCTATTGTTTATTTCACTGACCTGAAGATTTGAATATGATGTTGTACACTTTCTCTGATCAATGCTCTCTCTAAATCTCGAATAATGCTTTCGGATTTATTCTGCTCGCGCATATTAAAGATGCAGGATGGCAGCTTTATCATCCTGTGTTCCAATAGCTTCAGCTGACTACAGATTTGTAGCATAAATCCTGTGATGAGAGCGTCGTTTGTAATGCTTATAGACGCGAATAAAATTGCAGCGAAGGCATGATGAATGAAAGTTAGCCAGTAATACAATGGGATGGACAAGTCGTATGGTACTAGTACATTGTATACTAATTCTTGGTCATTTTTATTGTTCAATGGTGCGATTATCATGAAAAAGGCGGTGACTTCGACGAGCACCAAAAGAGCCACTGTTAGGGTTCTGTAAGAAATTGCTTTGAGCTTTCGACGAAGTGTCTTATATTATTATATACATTATATTATTATTATTATTATTATTATTATTATTATTATTATTATACTATAGGAAATCTAAAAATATTTTATCAAACTACGTGAAATTATCTTCTCGAAATACGATTGCATTTTTAAACAATGATCGACGGAATTAGAAACTTTAGGGGTAATGGATGCACGGTGTATAGAAAAAATATGCTCAACAAGGAACATAAGCATCGTTAAAGAATATTTTCACATGCATTATGTATTATTATTTTTAAGACGAAAATTTCTATTTTTTATTTATTCTTAATTAAAATTATAATTTTTAAATTGAGATTGTAAAGAAAATTGAGAGAATGCAAATTCAACGATTAAAGATAAAATTTTCTTTATATTACGAACCTAAATATTCTTTTAAATGGAGATTTTTTCAAAAGACGAGCATGTTAATAATGAAAATCTATTTATGAAAATTTATAATTGTAGTTTTTTTTTTTTTTTTTTTAATAAATTCGTCACATTCTATTAGTTGCTTGACCTAATGTCTTGCAGCATATAATATCTTAATCCAAAAATATATATATTTTCGATACATAATCTATATTTTATTGTAGAATAGAATACCGTTGATCGACTGACCTGCTAAAATTATCGTATTTTTTCTGAATATCCTTCTCGGCATCATCGTGAGGTATGCAATAATTTTCTTTAAACATATCGAGTAAATTGATAATTCGCCCTCGAATCAATATGTCGCAGGTAGCTTTGAAATAAGTAAAATTGGTGGATAAAAGAATATAGAATGTCTCGTTGAATTTTTTAAAACTTTGTTTGACAAAAAGTAAACGCGACAGTTGGGACAATCCCAGGGTCAACATTATTATATTAATTAGAATAGCATAGAATTTGTAAACATTCTTTTTCCAATTTGATGTCCAGTTTGGTGGACACCAAATACCCAATACAGTGAGTACCTTAAATTGTGTCGGTAGCATGTTTTACAGTAATATCTTAATATTGTTTGACTTTTTACAAGTAATACATCGGCATTAAAAAGTGTCAATTTTTGTAAAATAATTTGAGAACAAATAGCCGAAAATGTTTGAGAAATTGATGGGAAAAAATTTTAAAAAGTGATAAAGAACAATACACTAAGTTTAAAAAAAATCAAACATTATAAAAAATAAGAATCTTGATTTTCTTCTTGAACAATAAAGTCTATATATCGTCAACTTACATTCGGAACTACGAGAGATTCAATTATCTAGATACGTTTGTCACATATTCGATCGGCGAGACGATAATTTCTATAATTTATATTTATTTTTTATACACGGAGTCTACTCCTCTGTAATTTAAGTTAAAGACTATTATTGCAAAATAAACATGACTCTCATTCGCCCGAAAGTAATGTCACGATTTATTATAGACTTGGCAAGAAAAACTATTGCTACGGGCTTCCGACTTTTATTATTTTAAAGGTTTTTCATTGATCTATCAATTGAATTATAATCAGATACAAAAATAAATATTATAAATCATAATCTCATAGTAAAAGAAAATTATGCACTTTTCTGTATTATTTTATTCGCTATTATAATGATATTCAAATTTAAGAAGTACATACACTCTTAAGTGAACAAATGATTTATTCAATGAAAATTATATAAATCACTAATCAGTAAGTTTATTTTAAATGATTCTTTTATTAGAAAAATTACGAATCTCTTTTTTGTAATAATATGACAAACCAAAAAATTTATGTTTAAAATTAAATTTTACGAGTAAGGCTAAAATTGTTGTTTCAAATATTTTATTTACGTATTAGAAATATCAATTTCTTAATACAATGTCTTTTCAATTTATTAATTTAAATAAATTATAATTTACATAAAAATATTATAAACTGAATTATAAAATATAAAGTAAATTATAAAATACAAAATAAATTAATACAGTTTTCAAGATATACAAATAAAGTTAAAATACTGGAATTATGTTATTCTTTATTCTATATGCATTAAATAAAATATTGAAATTAATTATAAAGGGATAACTAATAATTTTGAAGATTTATAAAATCTTATACATTCATTAATACATAATTAAAGTGATCATTCATAAATTCGTATTTAAAAGTAAGCACGATAAGAAGATTTTGAAATAGTTTATACAATCTATATAATAAAATAATAAAACGTCGTTTTTCCGAAAAAAATAATATTTAACAGATTTTTGAAAAAAATGTTTTCATATATTTTTTAATCTGTTTTGTCAAAAAGTATCATAAATAAATTTAATTTTACTTTGAATTTTTGTAGCTCTAAAAAAATAAGAGTCAATAATGAATTTAAATAATTAAGAATCCATAGATTTTTGTATCACTTGAATACTAATTGAAGATGACTAAGAATTAAGTTTTACATTTAATTTAATATAAAATTATAAATAGATAATCTTTGTAAGGATCATTTTATTATCAGTATATCTCAAATTGAAAATTTCTATTTTCATAAACAAAAAAATTCACGAAATCAAGAAGAAATGTGCAATTATTAGCAACGACATAGTATGATCTTCCTTATATCCTGAAATTATTTTCCAAGATTTTCAATATATCATTTCTTACTTATTTCGTTAAATTGTTAAATTGAGTTATTTTATAGTAAATCCAAATACATTATTTACGATTTAAAAAATATTAAAATTCTTAAATTGTATTTTGCTTGAGATTTTTCATTCCAAAAGTATTTCCAGGGCACCCTTACGTACAATGAACATTTATTTTTATCTTAATAAGCAATACTTAAGTAAAACATTTTGTGTTCGTGTGCAACACCGATTTACACTTTACGCTACTTTTATCTTACGTAATAGTAATAATTTTCTGTACTTCGTGACAACATTTTGAATGAAGGTTTCAGGTTGATATAAGAAGGTTCACAGCCGAGTATGTCATTTTTAATATCTATTGAAATAGAATTGTATTAATTTTAGTAAAAATGGTTAAAAATAGTTAAATTGAAGTTTAAATTACTTTCATAAAAGTTGTCAAAGATAATTCAATTAATGAGCCGCACGAAAAAACTATTGGCAATGACGAGCGAATCATCATTATTATTATATTTTCGATACTTTGAGCCCGCAACGCAGTCCAATTTATCTCGGACACGTGCAAATGAAAATCCAAACTCTGTAAAATAAATTCGCACATTTTATTTATACATTTAAATTATCTATATAATTACATATATATATATATATATATATCAATTTTATTTAAAGGAAGAATTGAACCTTCGTTGTAACTTCGTTGCCGAGAAAATTGTACGTAAAACTTTCTACTAGCATGGCTAATGTAAAAGTAATGAAATGCATTGCTTCCAATAAGGATGACTTGATCATTAAATAACCAGTGACGCATAATACAATACAACTTGTTAAGAACTGCATCATAATTGTTAAGAACATAATTTCATTTAGTTTTTCAGCATATCTGAGATAACAATTAAAACAAATGTTTAAATTTTCAATAACAAAATCTGAGAATATTTTTAGCTTAGGCATTCGCTAAAATTTGGCTTAGCTTGGAATAAAACACTTTTTTATATACATTATTTTTTTTTTTACAAATGTTTTGAACGTATTATAAACATTTAGTGGCCCACTTAACTATTTCACGTCACGATTTACAAGTAATTTCATATCACTGCAATTAATTAATATATATCTATTATTTTCAGAATTTTTATCGCAAGAGATCAAAAAGATCGCAAGAGCGTGAAATCGTTTGAGTGAAATCGAGATGAATTTCAATTATTACTTATAACAACATATTTAATTACTCGCGATGAATTGAGCATTTTTCAAATTTTCAAAATCCGATTAAAAATATTTTAAAATTATTTGAAATGCAAAATATCCTTAATAATGTAATGTGCAATATTTCAAGTGTTTATTTTTTTTGTGAAATGCCACGAATTAATTTTTATTAATATCTATTTTTCATTTAAATTGACATTATTATTTATTAGTATTAGTTAATATAATTCCACAAATAAGTAACACTATTCTGCATATTTTTTTTACAAAAAAGTATAAAAGTAGGTAGAGAGTTTTAGGCTTGAGTAGCATATTTTAAATATCTTTTAACGTTTACTTGAAAATCTCAATATGATGTTGAATACACTGAGACATCATTTGCTTCTCCATTAATCGTATCAAATTTGTTGACATATTACTTTCTTTAGCTACCGAAACTCTCAGACATACATCTTCTAATCTACAAAGAAGGACATCCAATTGCAGGCAGTTGTAATACATGAGGTTCCACATGGTAAAGTCAATGGTACAATGATAAAGTAAAACTACTGCTAGTAATATGAACTGATATATAATGATGAACCAATAAATGGCGCCAGCTTTCATCTCAAAAGGAATCCACACTTTTAGCGGCAATTCAAATTCATCTGCTGCAAATATTAGCGGCCAAATCGCTATGACAACTACAACTCCGCCGCCAAGTGCCAGGCAAAATAATTCCATATTTCTAGATTATTCAAGATTATTTCAGATTATTAAGAGATTTTGTATCGAAGAGTTGTATATTATAATCTAATAGTTGGCACTGTGCTCTACATAATCGAAGGGTCACACTACTGTGTAACTTCTTCAAATCCAAAATTAATAAACTCTTGTATACACGCACGCGCACGCACACACACACACACGCACACACACACATGTATATATATATATACAATAGAGTCTAAAAAACTTTATTTTTTAAGATTTTCTTTGACAAAAATTTTAAAACAGGACAATTTAAGGTAGATGTAATTATCGGCTTAAAAGAAATTAAAAATGCATTGAAAATATTATTAATAAAAATGATTAATAGTTTTTAATTGAAACTGATTTTGCACTTTTTTCTTTATTAATAAAATTACTTTAATGCATTTTTTTAATTTAACGCAGGAAATGTTCTTTCTATTTATTCATCTTATTTTATACATATTATTGAAATTTAAGATAAATCACGTCCAAATGTCCTGGGAGATATACGTGCATAAAATTGGAAAAATACATTAGAAAAAATATTGTAAAAAGTAAGTGCTCAAACTTAGTTAATAACATAAATAACAGAGTTAAGAAAGAATAGAAATTACATATTATTCACGAGACCTTATTAGCTTCTTATATTGAGAATAGAGATCCTTCTCTTTGTTAGTCTGTGCCTCAAATTCTTTAATTATCGTCATTGCGTATAATTGTACTATGCGTGTTCCGTTCAGAATGAAATCGATGGCTTTGATGATTGCGCATATAATCGTCATCATTAGGAACATAACTTCAGTAAACTCATATATATTCTGTACGTTGGATATGAAGATTAGCTGTGACAATAGCAGCAATATAATTTGAGTGAGTGAGAAACACGTGTAAATCATGTATAATCGCTTCGCATAAGTTGATTGCCAATGGATTGGAGGCCAGAGCCCTACAGCCGTTCCTATAAAGAGCGAGGTGTGACATATTTTCATGCTTATTATTGAACAATTGAAGCTTATAATTTTCTAGTCGTTCAGGTCTGTACGATATGAATGTGTACAAAGCAACTGACGCAAGTTTTCCACATCTTTTTTCAACCCCTTTCTATACTTACGGCAAACGATGAATTACGCTTATTATAAAATTATACATTATGAATGGTGCTTTGCACTCTTTTATCTAAAGTCTATGTGCGTGCGCAGTATATCAAATATTATAAGTAGAATCATTTTGTATTGAATTAGATCTTCGGTAAGATTCTAGTCCTAAGGAATTTTTAACGTAACATTTGAATTGTAAAAATATTTCATCGTATTAAAAATTTCAACAAAATTATTAAGAAACGTTTAAAATACTTTTCAACCTTCCTTGCTTAACAGAGTTCATTTTTATTTCCAACCTTATAGCCATAAGTCTCTAGTTAACATTTATAATTCTACTAAAATAAAATTATTTTATTATCACATTGTTTTTAATAAAATTATTTAATTTAAACATTTTTTTTCAAATTTAACATATATTTTATTAATTGCTTATTTATGCGCTCATTTCTACAATTCGCTATTTAGTTTCGACATCATTATTTTCATCGTGCAATTGCATTAATTGATCACAAATCAAACAATAGTATTAACTTACAATAATTTTCTTATATTATACATCAATCTGTTAATTTTTTTTCAACTCAATTATAAATAAAGTATTTATTAGAAAAATATGAGCAAAATGTAAATAATTAATTTTATTAAATAATATTAATTTTTATTTAGTATTTTTAGTCGAAATAAGCATTAGAAATAATTTAAACTTCACGTTGAATCTCGGAGTATATTAAAGGCTGTATAAGAAATCTTCAGAACCTGAATAATCCAAATGCGATTTGAAAATGACAAATAATCTTATTAAATATTTAAATTAATTCGAAAACCTATACCAACCTTATTAAAAGTATCTAAAGTGAATTTTATGCAACATCCATAGGATATAACAATTGGTTTTGTTGAACGCATTGATACCAATAGAAGGCTCTTGACAGATTTATTATTCAATACAGTCCAATCACATTTAAATGTAGACATTACTAATTCTTGACTCTAAAACAGTGTAATCTTACCGTTAATATATTGATTTTCGTGCATTTAATAACAGAAATTACACATTCATGCTGTAATTCGTATTAAATTATATTCGCTTTAATGCAGTAGTAATGTGGTATTGTGTAATTAATTATTGTGTTAGTCGAAAATTTGTTTTAATTTCATTTGTGTGTACTTACTTTGAATACTATTTCATTTCCGAACCAGCAATATAAACATAATTCTGTCATCACAGTGCAAAAATATAGCACTTTCATATAAAATTCAGGACTTGTTGTCGATACGTCTATACTTAGTTTATAAACACTTACTGAAACGGCTATCGAAATTATCACAAATTGTGAGCATATCGATAAGCTGAAGATCTTTATAAATTTCTCAGCAAATCTATCAGTTGAAATAAAAAAAAAAAACAAACAAACAAACAAACAATATCGAGGTAAGATTCTAATCAGCAATTAGTTGCACACAATATGGAAATTTATAATTTATTGTCTTATGAAGGTCTTAAAAAATTCTCTTTGTATCAATTATTTTGACATATTTAAAAAACCGATTTATCTGAATTACTATTTATTAGCGCTTACAATAATAATTCAATACGATAAAAGTACAAAACAAAATTCCTTACGTGTGCTTAAACATTGTTAGAAGAGATTTTAAGCTTTGAAAAGTATGAGAAAAAATCGATTTTTCAAAAATAACTTTACTTTACAATGCGTAATCTTAAAATCGAAAATATAAAGCTGTAAATTCATCGACGTAATTTTGATTTTCAATTTATCGATAATTTATGTATCACACCATTTATCTTGAATATTCCCTTATTCTTCATTGTATGAATAAAAAATCGATTTTTTTTTTATTTTGGTCTCAAAAGTGTTTGTAATAATACCTTAAATTCATACTAACTCGTATATGAAAATATGATTTTGGATAATTTGCGCTACAAGCCGTGCCTCTTCGTTTACTCTCGATGAAGTGATGTCACCTTTTGCACTACAAAATTCGATACTTTGTCCTAGATTAATGAGCCGATCAGCAAATAAATCGATTAGATAACCAGTGGTTAGCATAATGCTATAGAGAATAATGTCTATGCCAATCGAGAGATGTGCTACAGATATTACACAGACGCTGTTCATTGTGTAAGTTAACCAGTATATTGTTGGTGACATCGTGTAATCGTAGGGCAACCAGACTTGAGTAGGTAAGGGATATTGACTCTTAACCTCGCAAATTGGCGCAATTAATCCTATTAACAATGTTGATTCTATTTGCATAAGACAAATCAATCCGACGTTTCTGCATATTATCATATTGTATGTAAGTATTTAATAATTCAATGTGTACATTATATTATAGCGATCGTATGGAGATAGGTGATTATAAAATATCACTAGTCGTAGGTTTAAAATAATTTAAGACGAATCGCGTATTTAATAAACTACATATTCAATCATGCTACATAATATGGATTATTAATTTTAAATCTCTATTATAATAATAATAATAAAGTTAGGAAAAAGATTCTTGTTCCAATCACAAGACTGGATTTTCTTAAAGAAATCATTTTACTCGAGCCATTGCTTCCAAAACCGTATTCAAATAAATCGAAAATTGTCTGCTTTATTGTACCGTGTGGGTTAAATGTGTTCCCATCGCAACACGCAAACTTTTAATGCATTAAAACATCATTTCGTAAAAATAGATATAAAAATAGTTGAACCAGATGATCGGGAGAATTTGATCTCCACATCTCCGCTCCTATTTATGCTACAAAAATTGAATTAATCGTGAAAAGCGCCCCGACATTCACTCATTTATTTATATCTGAATTTCCTACTACTTGCAGTAGCGTATATCTTCAAAAATATATTGCAAACGATAATCACTTGAGGTATAAAGGCTCGAAAGATACAACGGATAAACCAAAGTCGAACATTTTCTTGCGCGTTAATTGTTTTTTTTTTTTGTTTTTCCATCGCTGCGAGATGGAATCAATTTTTACGATATTACAGAATCATGTTGCGGCAATTTGAAGCTACCAATACCGATTTATCTTTAAATTACCATTCATTTATAAAAAGACATGTAACAGTAAACGCTGATTCAAGAGCTGACAAAGTACTGCCTCCTCAATATCCAGATACCATGTCAATATCAAAACTAACATATGGAATAACTTTAAGATGATCGAGGGAAGGAGAAAAAGGTTGTCGGGTCTCTTGATTGCCTCAATGTCTATTCTATTATCGTTCGGCTATTATCATCGCCTGCAATTAGCACGAGTTGCTTCATTGCCTTGATTAGGGCGGTTAGTCGCACGAGCAAATTTGTCGCCAAGTAAAAGCATTTTCAGATCCCTCGACGCCCTTTTCTCCTCGAAAATGAAGCTGCCGATGTTTACTATGTTAATCGAGGCAACAGGGAAGAAATTATTGATTTACAATTAGAAAAATATGTCCTACATCTTTTTTGTACAACAATTGTAGACGCAATGTTTATCCGTGTTAAAGTGTAAAAATATCTTTAATTGAGCAACAAATTTTAATGCAATGACAATTGTATATAGAAATAAAGACAATTATTTTACAAAACATTATGAGCAATATTTTGTAAAATACGTAGATTCTCTCGAATAAAACTAAAATACAATTATTATTATAATTAATTTTTTAAATCTATAACAGCAATTACTCTTTATATTACATTATTTATATCATTATTATTATTATTATTCTTTATATCATATTATACAAGCCTTATTTTTTTTCAACAACGTTTTTACTGTTAATGTATAATAACGACATGTGCATATTTAGTGAATGAAAGGCAGTAATTGCACATCAAATTTTCTCAAGGATTACATGCATTTTTCGTCCAGACTTACTTATAATTTACTAATAAAAAGGAATACGATACTAATTTTAAATTGGTACAATGATACTGAGAAAATTATTAGAATATATATATATATATATAAATGACTAAGGAACAATGTAGTTTGCATGCAGCAGTAAAATTGTGCTCGGAAAACCCATTATGAAACTTAAGAATTCCTTATTCATCTGACCTCTTGAAGTACTTTTATTAGAGAGGATTTTAGTAAATAAGAATTTAATGTTATTATGATTATAAAATAAAAGTAAAGGTGGAGAATTTATCTATTTTTTTAAATGTACACTAATTGTCATGAATGCTCTATTGATATGAACGAACTTTACATGGATGAATATATTACGAAATTGTTACATTGTCTTTAAAGAAAATTTTTCATTCTTATTTTTACTTCCAGTAAAGTTTTATATCAATAAATAAAGATTTCATAAAAAATAGCATTGTTTAAATTTTATTTACATGCTTTCATATAAATACTCGTATATGAATTATCGTACTTTTTAATATTTCATTTTCCGTTTTTGTCTTATAATATTCTTTATTATGCTTGTATAATCATGAATTTTATGTTCTCAATTCAATCACAATGGCAAATAACAATAATTAAGAATTACTTTGTCAAGGTTTACAATTTATACATGCACAATTAAGATTTTAAGACGCTTCACCGCTCACAATACATACACGAAAAATTGATTGATCGAAAATACTATCAATATAAGTCAATTGTAACACCTACTATAGCTACATTAAAAAGTATAATCAGAAGTTGACCTGATAAATCTACTACAGGAATTATATATAACTAATTCCTGTATATTGTGTGGCTTTGCCCATTCCAGCGATAACAATTTCATCAGATCGATTATCTCTTCATTGCGCGAAAGCACATTAGCACATTTGAAACAAACGTTAATGGTTGTCAATAAAATAAATAACGTCTCCGTTACTTCATCCAAATTTTTTGCGACGAATATAATTTGCGTTATTTGACCAAAAGCCAACCAATATGGCAGTAGAATGAGAAAAACGCGAACACAATTATAAAGTTTCCCACGCCAATTGTGTGCCCATGATGCTGGCATCCAAAAGCCAAAGAAGAGTAATATATTGAAATAGATTTGCAAAACCTTCATCTTTTTCTCAATATTTTTTCACTCTCTTCTTAGCTGTGCACTTATGTGATTACGTGTACGGCAAACTTTCTTTACTGTTAAAGCTCTTTAAAGAATTGCAAAAATAATTATTTATTGGCCGATTTAATAGGAAAAACTTTTTACAAAAGCATAGAAAAACATACGATCACATTATTTTCGTATTTTATTTACACATTTATTTTTATTGTGAAGTATAAGTTTAAGAATGAGCAGGCAAATACCAAGTGATGGAAAAAATCCCTAACAAGATCGCGGGCTTCAATCGATAGATAATTTACTTTTTCATGCCTAATTTATCTATTCTTCGGAAAGAAATATTTTTAGCCTACGGCAGTTACATTTATATATGCAAATAACCAGCTATAGCCTGGTGTGAGAAAATTATGTTTAACTTCTAGAACTTTTAGACAAAGATGCATTAAGTTTTTTTAAGCAATTGCAGAATATATTTACACAAAAGTTTTTATACTTTATTTATATACTATTATTTATACTTTTAAAAGTCATTAATTGTATCATTAATTTACTTATATATATATATATATTAATATTAATAATAAAATTAGATATATTTTTAAATAATTTGAATGTTTTCACTCCATTTTCATGCATACATATATTGATGGGTAATTTACCTGTTTTACAATTTGATGTAAAATTTTTTAAAATTAATTTGTCTTAAATCTCCAAAGAATATATTTTATTAATTTACTAATATTATTAGTTTATAAAAATTTTATTAATACACAATTGTTTATTAATAATGTATTATGCATTACATTTATTTTACAAATATTAGTTTTATAATGCCAAATAGAATTTTATAAATTTTTAGCTTATAACTATTTATTGTGAATTATTTATTGAAATAATTATTAAAAAAATTATAAATTTGTTCGAAATGATGATGTTGCTTTATAAAAATAAATGGTAAATATAAATATAAAAATAAATAAATACAAAAAAAACCAATAATATAATTATATTTTAATAAAAAATATTTATTATCGTTATAATAATAGTAATTGTTGTTATTGTTGTTGCTGTTGTTGTTGCTGTTGTTATTGCTGTTGTTGTTGTTGCTATTTGTCGTTGTATTATAGTGCAATAACAATTATTGGAAAGAGTTAGAGTTATAATTTGAAATCGCAATTTAATGTGTATTTGAATTAATTAAAAATTTTTTGCGTAAACAAATTTAGTTGGGAATATTAATTCCATTTTCTTCTATAAATTGGGATAAAGTTGTATAAATATTAATCTATCTATAAAGGACTAAAAAGATAATGTTTTAATGTATTTGTAGTAGAGTTATGGTTCGTATATCAAGAATTTTAATTACAAAATCCACTGAAACATTCGTTATAGTTTACGAAAACCTTTTGAGAATTGTATAATATTAACTCACAAAATATCAAAATCACGTTTCTCGTAGTTTTTTGTAATAACATAGTTAGACTAATTTGGTTAAGTTAAAATTAGTTTAGCCTTGATTTTAAAAGCTACCCCCCCCCCCTTCGTAAACTTACAATATTTCTACCTCCGTCACCGTTGTAAAGTAAATTTAATTTATTCTCACATTTGAGAACTCAGTTTTACGGTGCTCCCCTTAAAATATTCACCATCAGTTTCACGACCTCAGCATTAGTGACCGCAAGGCCATTATTGCTATTGCCGATGCTTAATTCAACATCTTCCTTGATTTTCTTGGCCGAGCCGTGGAATTCCGTCGCACCCGACCTATCCTTTACGCTTAAAATATTAGTCTCGTTAATCCCAGCCCCAGGCATAACGATAATCTTATCGCTCGCGTGCTCAACCAATTTTGCAATTAGGTCAACACCTTCGACCGCAGACTTGCTCTGGCCGGATGTTAAAATTCTCGCAAAGCCAAGCTCGTGGACTTTATCTAGGGCTCGCATGGGGTCGCGGACGTCGTCGAAAGCCCGGTGAAAGGTCACTGGGAGTGGATTTGCCGCCTCGACGATTTTCTTGCAAGCAGGGAGATCGAGTTGCCTCGTGCTGGTGAGGGCGCCGAAGACGAAGCCGTCGATGCCAATCGACTTAAATGATTGCAAATCCTCCAACATAGCATCTATTTCACAGACGAGTAGTTAATCATTAAAAGGGCAAGGCTACGTTCACGGTAAATTTCATTCGTTTGCATGCATTACTCAATTGTTACAGACTTCATGCTTTAATCGGTGATTAATATTCTACAGTGTCATTTTATTCGTATAGATCATTTTCATTACCGAATGGATTGCACTATTGGACGTCTACTGTTGTGTTGTGCATTTATGTTCATTTAATTGATATCGATGATACTTCATTGGCATTCGCGTCATAATGAAAAGTATGATTATCGTTATGTTACAGCAATACATCGTAAGGACATTGGACAATGTATCGCTCTGTTACAAGTCTTACAGCGAAGGGGAAGAATTGCTAAAGCGAATAGAATTATTATTTACCCAGCTCATCCGACTCGTAAACAAAATCACCTCCTCGGATGCGGATCATCGCAAAGACGGGAATCGTCGAGATTCTCTTGGCTAGTTTCGCTAGCCCCAAGGAAGGTGTCAGTCCACCTTCTGATAAAGCACTACACAATTCGAGACGATCAGCACCACCTTCCACGGCATTTCTAATAGATTCGAGCGAATCTACGCAGATCTCCAGCTGAAATACATTATCTTTAGCAGCAATTAAACAATATGCGATCGATGGCTAATTGGGCAAAATTTTGTTTTGCTACTTTTTTCATTATTTATAAAATCGTATTCTGTCAAATTCTTTTCTACGTAGCAAACAAATGCATTAAATTCAATTAAACGCCAGTATTGTATGGAACTGCAACAAGCTGTAATGAGTAAATAAAAAAAAAAAAACATTCGTTAATAACAATGCCTGTTAATATCTATAGTTAATAAGTAGTGACTTGTTAATTGCGTCTAAAAAATATTAAAGTTTTAAAAATTATATATTTATATAACATTTCGCAATATAAGCCGATAGGAAATAGCATATTGATGAGGGAAAAGATTGAAAATTTGGTCAATTATTCTCATAATATATTGTATTTAAAATAATAATCATATAATGTTTTGATCTTTCTAATAATAATAAGAGTATTTACTATTCATTTCGTTATTTTAATTGTACAATCGTAAGATGTAACGCAATGATAATTAATATCACATGCCTCTGAAATATTTTAATAATACGAATTATTTATAATTATTTAATATTTAATAAATGAATATTTCTATTTTTTTTTTAAATACGTGGCAATTTTTAAAAAACCTTCCGCAGTTCATTCTGCTTTCAATGAGAATTACCCAAATAATGTTGTATAACCTTATCAAGTACACTAGAGAGTGTAACAGGTCTAATGTAAAAGGAAACTTGAAAAATGAATTATGCTATGCGAATTCAAAAATCAAAAAAAACGTTTATAATTACCAAAGTAGAAGAATTGGCCATAGTTAAGGTTATTACTATTTTGAAATATGTTTTAACGTTAAACTTTCCATGCGCGTATCTTATACGGTAGGGTAAAGGCGTATTTTCATGCCGCGAATAATAATTCTTAATCTGAATAATGTTGTTTAAATGGTAATTGATTATATCTAAGTGATAGCATCTTTATAAAAGGTAAATTGATTTCAATTAATCAGTTGGAAATAGACCTTTACACATTGTTTAAAGACTATTCTTTCATTCTAAAAGTTGAAGAAAAGGATAAACATTACGATTCGTCGACAATTTTAATTTATCATAATTCAGACTCAATTTCTTAACATTCCTCTACTGTATCAAGTTACGAATTTGATTTAATATTTTTTATTTAAATATTTTCAAGACTTTAACTTAATTGCAAACTGCATTTGCATTGATATATTATTTGCACAATAATACAGTATTTACTTATTTATAATGAGAATGAATTGTAGGAGATATAAAATATAATAATGATGAAATAAAATGTATTGAAATAATTTTTATAATAACGTCAAAATATTGACTGAAGTGTTTCGGTAATAAAACTTGAATTTGGAATTGCCTTTGGTGAAATAAGTACGAAAATTCCTTTGAATGTCTCCTCAATGGACATTAACAATCGTCTTCTAATAAATACAAAAATATTTCTTAAAATCTAATTGCAGTAACAACAACTCAATCTGGAATACTACGGTATTAACTGTTTGAAAGTTTGCATTCGCTCTTAACTAGAAACTATCCTTACTTATTAGGATAATTTTATGTTTATTACATTAATACGACAATTTAAATTCTATAATTAATATGGCAAATTGCAGAGGAATTTCATTTTATTTACTTATTTATTTAATTCCAAGTTTTTATTGAAATGTGACGCATTTCCTTAACTACACTACTAATTATTTAAAGTATAGCTAATTTTTAATTTTTACACCCCACAACCTACCTCATTTATTTTCCACGATATAAGCAATATTAGACTATATAACGGATGATTATAAATGAATTATAAATGAATCAAAAACTCACTGATATATGCCAATTAATTCATCAGAAGGCCACATCAAGCCCTCCAAATTCGCTTAAACAGGTAGTTAAAAAATGTTAATAAAATAATAATTATCTGAATAAATAAATAGGTAATGTAATTAATTTTAATGAAACTTAATAGAAATAAATATAAATGTGCAAGTTATAATGTATGCAACAAAATAACTTTATTAACTAACTATATTATACATAAATAATACAATATTGCTCATAAATAAATAATATTCTATTTTAGTGAATTCAATTGAACGCGTGATGAGTTATATATTTATATATATAGTTATATTTATTTATACTTCTAACACGAATTGTTGTATATTCCGCTTTTATAAAGTTGCTTCAGATAATTTTCATAGATCTTTTATAAGAATGAAATTAGGTATATTCTGTAATAGTACTTTTTCACAATTATTTATGTAATATTTGTGT